>CANUEX010017674.1:0-42174 GCA_948099535.1 Jatropha multifida
TTCACAATTAACTTTCATGTAATTCACTTAATATTATTTAAGCAAATTCAACCCAATAATAATAAATTTCTAACTTGAATTTATACCGAATTTAAATGACTGAAACATAAATTATACCGATTGAAAATCGGACTCTAGATTCATGTTCAGCGCGTAGAATGCAGCATTCTGCCTCTTGGGTACCTCGCCTACGGTGGCCGGAGCACCAAAACAGCCCAGAATTTTGCAAGGGCACCACCACCAGACTCGGTTTTCACCGTAGATTCCATTTCTGGTATCATTTGTGCGAGATCAAGCCTCCAGCTTGTCGGATCGAGCACGACAATAGCCACTCCTCCGCCGTTCATGGTGGTTCGATCTTCAATGCTCCATCGCCAGAATTTCTTGAGGGGAAACGTTCGCGTGGCCAAGGGGAGTCGATTGAGACCATCCTCAGCGCCTAAAATTGACTGAACGGTGAGATATCGCCAGAAAATCGAAGGAGGGCTGCTGTCAAAGAGACAACAGTGTCGCGCGAGCAGAGGACCAGCTGCTGTGTCCGGATCCTCGAGAATAAGAGCCAGAGAAGATGTCGGAGTTGAGGTTGGCACCGTCTGGAGTGCCGATCGTCGCCTTCGCCCTGTCGTGGGTGGTCGAAACAGGGGAAAGGGAGAGAGAGAGAGGTCGCGTGGAGAGGAAACGAGAGGGAGAGAAAGAGGAAGGGAGAGTTAGGTTTTTTTTTTTATATTTAATTAATTAATTTTTTTTAATTAAATGGTTCCGGTTTGATTTGAATCGATTTGATCTAACCCAACAATTTAGTCTAATTTACATTTTATTTAAGGGTTTTTCGATTAAGTTTGACTATTTAAATTTAGTTTTTGGGTTCGGTTTGCGGCATAAAATATTATTTTCCATTAATTCTCATTGGTGAAAATTTATAATTAAATTTTAAATAAAAATTCTTTTAAAAATAAATTAATGGGTTATTTCATTACAGACTTCGTTTACCTTGGAAGAGGAGTCGATTCACTTCCACTGGTGTTAATCTATAAGTTCTAGAAGAAAAACAACATAAAAAATATCAAATCGTGCCTAGATTCTTAAATCAAAGTAGGTTAAGGCCTAAGGGTCGAAAATCCATGTTTGATCTGAGTGAGTACGTTAATGATTTTAATATTATTTTTTATTGGGATTTGTGAATTTTATTCATCTAACAAGATGAACATTGTGATCATGAGCTTGACAATATTAAAATTGTTACATTTTTATATTTGTAATTATTTATTTATGCACATTTAATTATTCTTCTATAATATATATTATATGTTGTTTATTTAACTTACTAACATCTCTTATATTTCTGACTATATTTCATTTTCTGCCATTTTGTTATTGTAATGATTTATTATTTATTGCATGTAATTTATTATGTTATTGGACTAATATTTGAATTTTGATGATTTTTGATTAATTCTTGCATTAATCATGTTGTACGAATGTTTGAATGTGATATAATTATTGTTTTATTTGTTGTAATTTTTGAGTTTAATGTAATTTATTCAAGAAGTTTGTAATAATTTTATTAATGTTGATTTGTATTTATTAAATGGGAATATATAATGGGTAGAATGTATTTTAGGAGGTTTGTAATCTTTTCTCCTCCCTCTTTCTTTGTGGATGTTTAATTTTCATGCTTAATGAATGTTGTGAATGATAATAATATGCTCGAATGACACTATTTTTAAAATTGCATAAAATGATTTTACATCACAAATTAAATTAAAACCACAATTAATAAATAATGAATATTCAGACAACTAGGAAGCTGATTTTAGACCAGATGCAATGGGTGCCTAACACTTTTCCATATCCATATCCAACTCCTGAATTCACTCTGGTTAAAACCGGTTTAATTAATTCCAAAGAGTTAATTAATTCGAGTAATTTTTCCCTAGTTTAGTAAAATAGGAGGGCGACTCCAAACAATTTTCAAAATCTTATCAAAGTAAGGAGACATTTCTCTAAGGATTAAAATGGAATTAGATAAAAATTTTATGAATTAAAATGAACCAAACCCATTTGATTGGTTTACTCTAAAAATTCTTGAGAAAATCATGAGACGTTGTGTGAAAGCCACGTCGTCCTCAGCTAGGGAGTGAAGCTTTCTAAGCTTAATTGAGCTTGTTTTAAAAGTTAGTGCTATTTTTTTTTCATCTTCTTTTATTTCTTTAAGTTTTCAATTTTTAGGTTTAAGGTAAATTTTGAGAATTTTGCATTTTATGTCAAAATAATGGATCTTTGGATATTTAAATGTGATTTTAAATGATTTCTAAGCATGGTAGCATACTTGATTGGAAGGAAAAATATTCCCTCTATTTTTACTTAAGGAGGCTGAACCTTCTTTAGGTGAAGAGCCTTGGAATTCTTTTGATTTCCTTGCTTTAATTTTGGTTTTAAAGTGTTGTTGATAAGTGATTATATGATGGTTATACTCTTTATTATGTAATTTGAGTTTTCACGATTTGGTTTAAGATTTAAAGAATGTTTAAGTGAAGAAAAATCGGTTTAATGACTAAGTGTTTTTAAGTAAAGGTTTTAATGTATCTAATTATGATTGTTATTTGAAAGAGGGAAATTCCTCCCTTTATGTGCATGAGAGGTTGAACCACCCTAGGGTAGTAGGGCATGATTTTCATCCTTTTAAAGTTGGTTTTAGTTCCTTTATGTAATATTAAGTATTTATTTTGAATATTCAAGCTCTGAGTTTTATAGGTATGAAATTTGTTGAATTTCATAAGTTGTAAGTTTAAGAAAAATTAGAAATAAGTGTTTAAATTATGAAATGGTTTATAGGCAATAATATGAGTTATGATGAAATAATATGATTTTGGGCTCTTGTATGCTTTGGTTGAAAATGTAGTATGATTTGATTTAATTATGTAAGATGAACATGCTCAGCTTTGATGCCATTATGTTATAAGCTATGATCATATGCTACGCTCTGGAAGCTTTATGTTTAAGCGGACATGCTTATTAAGTATAAGTAGACTTTTAAAGCCTTTATGATATGGTTGGCGATTTAAAGTTAAAAATGATACGTTATGAAATTTGATTTACTATGTTTCTTCTAATGTACATGAGCCCTAAAAGAATATTATAAGGAATGTAAGACTTGCTTTAATATTAAAAATATTATTGCTTATGTTTAATTGAAAGTAAGGTATTATGTTTTAAATGGGCAATTTCATATGTTTGATATTTTATAATTTATGATCATGTTTTATTTATGATTTATGTTTTAAGTATTTTTATATGATAGGAATATTGTGATTTTACTTCCAAATATTTTCATATGCTTATGTCTTAAGTATATTGCTTATGCGATACTAATTTTCTTTTATGTGTTTATGAACACCACTGAATGATATACTCGGCACGTTAATTTTATCACACGTAGGTTAAGAATAATGAATGCTGCTGGAGACCGAAAGAGTAGCATCAAAGACGAAGATTATATTTTGGTAGATCATGTATTTAGGTTAATGGCATGTATAATTTTTATTTAAGGAGATGTGATATTTATGTTATGTAAATTGAGTTAGTTGTATATTATGGCTAATTAAGAGTATATAGAATATTTCTAAGTTAGATGTGACTAATTAGAACTTTATTAGTCTTGATATATTTGTATGTTATTAATGGATGATAATTTGTGATGTTCTAGAGTAGTATGACTAATTGTGAGATTATAGAAGTGTTTGAGACTTTGTGTGTTGATATGTAGTTGATAGGGTTTTGGAGGATTATAATTGAAAGTGTTTTGGTTTTCATTTGTTTTGGAGAGTTTTATTTTTAAGAGAAACTCTTACCGTTTTATTATAGGAATTTCCTTCAATATTTTTAAAAAATTATAATAATACTTGCAAATCTTATGAATTTGCTGATACTTCTAATTAATAATATGACTCGTAAATAAGTTAAGTCGGTGCTCCGGCACTGAATGTGACGTTCGTCGATTGATTCTTAAAGACCGACAACAGGTGTTACAAAACTCTAGATTATAAATAAATAAATTATAAATATTTATTTAAACATTTTAAATAAATAAATTATAACTAAAATACATATATACCTATTTATTTATTTAATATTTATTTATTTAAATAAATAAATCATAATACATATAGTAATAGGATTTTCAATTTAATTAATTATATTTATTTATTTAAATATTTAAATAAATAAATCATAATTAAAAGATTAAATTTATTTAATTTAAAATTTATCTTAATAAATTTTAGACATAAATTAATTAAGTGAATACTTAATAATTTTGATAAAATTGTAATTAACTATAAATTATAATTTTGCCCTTAATGTTTCAAAACTAATTTGTAATCAAGTCATACTTGATTTGATTTCTCGTTTTGATTTTTTCATATCTATTTTTATGTGTGTGATCTTCTATAGGGTCCAAATATGTTGGCAACAAATATAAATTTAATTAAGTAATTAATTAATATTTAAAAGTCAAGTACATTGTTTAAGAACATATAAAACTACCCAAATATTTAGAAAGTTAAAGTGGTTTAACTTAACCTTTCAGTGCATGATTTAACATTGTAATTAATATCCCATCATCATTATTGTTTTGGTTTATTAATTAGCCATTGAAAGTGTTTGCTTTACTCAATCATGTTAGTTTGCTTAATTTTTGTCATTAATCATTTGAATGAAATTCCAAATCTAATTTGCTAATTTTATTTTATCTTGTGCAAGGATTTCTTAATTAATAATAGTAGAGAATAATTAGAACATTTTCTCCGATTTATTTAGGGTGATGAATTCTCTCTTAATTACACAAGTATCTCTTTATGGTTTCTACTATATCCAAAAAATCATTACTTATTATTCATAAATGAATAATGTGAACGAAGAATCAAAACATAGTCATCCTCATACAAGAGAGCTCAGTAATTTCAAGTCAAATGATCACTTACACAATTATTATTTGAGTATTTCAGAGACACAGTAACTTTCTATATGGAATTTTCATGCAGGTTAATTTAATAGATTTGTTTATATAATTAACATCTACATATTATTTCTAGATATCATATATATCTTACCTTATGAGGACATCTACTTCCCTAAGAAAAGAACATAGTATTTGTCAGTGTCAACAACTCTAATCATCGTTCAATGACGAGGAGAACATTGATTAGGAATATTTAGAGATATTGCTTTAATGCAAAATGAAATTCATGATTATAATCACATTATAATTTACTTTGCAAAGTAGTATTGTCTCATAAATTTTATCTCTTACCAAGATTCAACCAATATAATATAAAAGATAAATAAACTCATTTTATTAATAATAAAATATTTATCACGTGAAATATTATATTAAAATATAACCAATCAAATTGGCAACAGGACATGTAAGTAACATGTCAAGCATGAGATCCTAGGTGTGGGCCTGAAAAGGTGTTAGGCATCCAAGTTCACCTCCCATGATGTTGGCCTCCACTTTGTTGATTTATTTAAATAAAGGTTGATTTTAATTTTAAAACCTGATTACTATAAAAATATTGTTTTGAAAGTATTTTAATTTTGAAAATCAAAAGATTGTTTTTCACGTCGATATGATATAATCATGAACATAAAAGTAAATTAAACAATTATAACAAATAATTAAACATACAAAGAAAGGAGGGACGAGAAAAGAATTATATCTCAGAAAAACACAAAGAACTCTACAACTAATTAATTACAACTTCGTTCAAGAAATAATTAAATGAGGTACAACTAATTAATTACATTCCTATAAATAATAAGTAAATAAATAAATAATTTAATCAAACAATATTAACCATTTATCTAATAGATATAAAATATACCTTTAACCATTCAGCTAATAAATATATACAATAATCAAATAAATAATAAAGTCTCAATTAATTACATATAATTACAAAAATAAGATAAAACAATAATAATTAAAAATGATGCAAATAAACCATCAATACAAGTTAAATTAAAATAATCATAAATCAACTAAGAAAATCATTTAAAATAAAATAAAATAAAATAATATAAATTATTAAGAATAAAAAATAAATTTTGAAGGTCAGAATTAAGGCAAATAAGAAAAATGTAATATAACAAAATAAAGAAAATAAAAATTAAACAATAAAGACAATTAAAATCATTATTTTGTATTGTGGCCTCTTATCAACTGGTGTATAAAAGCTTGCTACTGGTATGTAAAGCTTAAAAATTAAACATCTTATGTACCAATGTGTATTTGATAAAAAATGAGAAAATTGATGCATAAAGCATTGTTGTTGGTATATCCTCTTACGTACTAGTATATATCTGATATAAACAAACAAATTTCAACAATTTTAAGGATAAAAATCATTCAATTAAGCCACAAAAGCTCAGATTCTTCGTTCATATTAATACTAGATTGATTATACATACCATAGATTTGTTTTTTATAATAAAAATGGTATTTCAATGATTATTTTCAACAAAATAAATAGATTAAATGGAAAATATAAACTGAATCAAAATATAATTCTATGAAGCAACTAAAGAGAAAAAAAGAATAAGAGTGGATTAAATAGATTGATGCTCTCAATTCAAAGAGTGTTTTTTTTTAGCTTTTCTCGATTCTCAAATTGAATTCTTTGTAGGTTGATTACCAAGGTACATTTTATTCTTTTTTATATGTTCTCTCTTCGTCTTTTTTTTGGTGCATTTTTTTATTTTATTTTGTTTTTTCGTTGGTTTGCTGTGTTTTTTATTCTCTCTCTCTTCTTTTTTCTTGTCTCCCTCCCTGGTTTTGTTTCCTCTTCTACTTGTTATTGTCCATGCTAGGTTTCTTTTTTTCCCCTTTTTCACTCCCCTTGCATTCTTTTTTCTTAGGGTAATTACTAATTATTTTTGAATTTTATCTTTTTGGGCTCTCACTAATAATTGTTAGACTTTACTAATTATTCTTAGCCTAATCCTAAATTCAATTAAAATATAGCCCAAATATGGGAAAATTATAAACCAAGCAATCCAAAAAACTATCGATATTAAATTAATTAGAGAATCGAAGGATTTTCATCATTGAGCATAAGGGTAAAAATCGAGCGTTAACAACAATGCTGAGACAGTTTCCATCTAGTACATCACTATGCATATATTTTTCAATCATGCACTTGCATTTGTGCTCGACATGCATTGCAAAGTAAGTCCATTAATGCATTAGAATAGACAACCATACATTTCAAGCATACGTAACTTGCACTCATCCTACACACTATTCTATTAACAAAGCGCAGGTATACTATAAGTAAGGAAAATAAAAAATCCTCTCCTATTGTGCCAGTTTCTTTCCATGATAAGCTCTCCATACTTGAGTCAAGATTGCCTCCTTAGAGTCTTTCCTATTGATAGATAGAGAAATGCTCACATGGTTAACCATCTTGTGGCCAACATCATAAGCACGCCAAGCTCAGTCCATGGAAATAAACTTGCTCACTTAGAAGATCTTTTCTAATAAGTGGAAAACATATTATCATGACATAGTACTTAGAAAATTCTTTCTAATAAGTACAATCCACTTAGAAGATCCTTTTAGATAACTGAAACCTAAAAGTAAAAAACCAAACGTATTAATGATGTCTAAGAATTCCATGCGCTTTTCAATGAGCCACAACTGGCAGGCCTCAGTAAGGCCTTTAATGAATTCATAGGCTTAAGTCTCTCTCTAATAATTGCAATGGATCGGTTAGCCAATATTTCCAGTTGAAATGGATCAATTCTTTCAACAGCTGAAATGAATAAGCTATATATTTATCTCCAACTAAAATGTATCAGCTATGCAACACCTGAAATGGATCAATTCTTTCAACAGCTAGAATGAACCAGCTATCTCAACGGCTAAAATAGATCGGTTATGTCAACAACATAAATAAATCAGCTGTCTCAACAATTAAAATGGATCAGCAATATCTCCAGCTGAAATAGATTAACTATCTCCATAATTGAAATGAAGCAGCTATCTCAATAATTGGAATTGAATATTATTAGACCAACTTCTACCAGAAATTGTGGAATTTCCAAATGAATTCCACAAACCTAAACAGTACAAAACTTTATGACAAAATAATTTTTTTCTTCACTTTCTGAAATTAGGTACTTCAGAAAATAAAAGCAAATGAATTTGTGATATTAATTTTTTTTGACAATTCAAAAGTTGTTCATATATTATTAATGTCGAGAATAAGAACATCATCAATTGAAAATGGAGGGACAACACCCCACTCTAACAAATCAGTCATAAAACCAGCTGATCGTGATAACATATGAGTAGCTTGATTAACTAATTTCTTAATAAAAATAACATCTATTGTAGCAATACTAGACATAAGCATCCCACAATCTGCATAAGATGAACCAGTGCCATTTGTATTCATGCCATGATAGCCATTAAACAATCACTCTCTAGCAGCAACACACTATGTGAAGACATTCCTTCAGCTAACTAAGCATTTCCCTTATACCAAGCAACTTAGCCATAAATGAAATGGAAACATCTGTAAATTGATAGGCTCAACCACCTAAATATAAACCATACTCAACATGGGCCAGCCACCCCACACATGCTATATATGATTCATAACTCCAAGCTGCATCTACATTGACTTTGACAACACTTGCTGATAGAGGGCTCCATTTCACCAGAAATCGTTGCTGCTACATTGATGGACGAAATGCTACCTGCTACCACCACTCTATTGTCCACCTAAGGATGACGCGACTTTTGCACAACGTCTCATAGTTTTCTCAAGAGTGTCTCAAGTAAATCAAATTAAATGGACTTGGTTCATTTTAATTCAGAAAAATTATTTTATCCAATCTCATTTTTATCATCAGAGAAGTGTTTTCTTACTTTAGTAAGGTTTTGAAAAATATTTGGAATCGTCACCCTATTTTACTAAATTAGGGAAAAATTTCTCGAATTAATTAATTCTTTAGAATTAATTAATTCGGTTTTAACTAGAGTGGATTCGGGAGTTGGGTACGAAGATAAGAAGGTATCATCAGGCACTCATTCTGCTTGGTCTAATCGGCCTCCTAATTGTCTGAATATTCATTATTTATTAATTGCTATATTAATCTAATTGAGATGTAAAATTATTTTATGCAATTTTGAAAACAATGTCATTCAAGCAAATTATCATAATTAAAACATTCATTCCACATGAAAATTAAACGTCCACAAAGGAGGGAGGAGAAAAAAATTACAATTCTTCCTATTAAAATACATTCTACCCCATTTATCCCATTACATATTCTCATTTCCTATTTAATTAATATGAACAATCCTTAAAAAAATTATTATAAACTTTTTGAATAAATCACATTAAACTTAGAAATTAAAACAAACATATTCAACAAATATAACACATTCAATCATTCATACAACATGATTGATGCAAGAATTAACTAGAAATCATTAAAACACAAATGTTAGTTCGAAAATACAATAAATTACTCTAATTAAACAATAAACTGGTAGAATGAAAATTAATATAGGAAATGTTAGAAATGTTAGTGAATTAGATGAACAACATATAATACATATTATAAAACAATAATTAAATGTTCATAAATAAAAGCTTGTAAAAATAAAAATATAAAAATTTTAACATTGTTTCAAGCTCATGATCACAATGTTCATCTTGTTAGATGAACAAAATTCACAAATCATTGCAAGAAACAAGATTAAAATTATTGATGTACTCATCCGGGGTCAAACATGGATTTTCGACCGTTAGGCCTTAACCCTCTTGGATCTCAGAATTTAGACACAATTTGATTTTTTTTATGTTATTTATCTTCTCGAACTTACAAACTAACACCACTGGAAGTGAATTAAGTCCCCTTCCAAGCTAAACGAAGCCTATAATCACCGAAAGATCGAAGGAAAGAGGGGTTGACAACAATCTATCACGTTTCTAGGCATTTCTGGGCACCTTAAGTTTGAAGGTGTGAGCCTTCTTAGCTTAAGGCATGCGCCTTCAGCTTAAGGCTGGCGCCTTAAGCGTAAGGCATGCACCTTCGCACCAAAAAACATAGCAGATTGCTGTAAAATCGAACTTTTATGTGTTCCTCTCGTAAAAACTCAATTTCTTAGAGTTATAAGATAGGAAATGAACTGAAAATCGAAAGAGAATCAAGTTTAGACTCTCAGTTACCTTGTTTTGAAGGAAAATTGGTGATTTGCTTGAAGATTGATGAAAAATACCTCAAGAACACTTATCTTTGAAGATGATCTAAGTTTGTATGTTCGATTCGCTTCTTCAAGGCATGCACATACTTACTTATTTTCTTGAAAAACTCTATGACTTAGGTCATAGGGAAATTTATCAACTTTAATTACATGTTTAAAATCATTTGTTTAAGAGAAAATCATTAATTAAAAGCAATATGAAACATCCTAGGTTCAGATAAAAGGAAAGTTAGGGAAGCAAAAAATTTTCTTTTATAGAATATAAGGTAGTTTGTAAATCATGTTAAGAATCAAATTTACTATTTTTGAATATATATATATAAACATGATACATGTCTCCAAGTACTTCAAATAAACTCAGAAAAAAAGGGTTACATACTTCATGTGTCCAAAACTGTGGTTTCCAAGAAATCAAATTTTTTTTTACATTTAAATCAAACAAGGTCTTAATTGTATACTTAAGAGTATGACTAAACTCTAAGCATACCATAACTCCAACAATTTCATAAAATTTTCAATTTTTTTCAAGTCATAAGAAAAATACATGTCACATATGTGATTTGCATCATAAAAGCTTCCTTCTTCTCATCTAACTCACTTAAAATACTTATTCTATCCAAGGGGTTATAACTATACTTAAGCATGCATTTTCTTATTCCTTAAGGTATAGCATAGCATAGCATTTCATCTAAGCTTCTCACACATATATTATTTATCATCAAATAAAACATATTATTAGATTAAGGCATGTCATTTTCCCATTAGATGACTTTTCCTATATTATGACATAAGTAGGAAAAGTACCATACTTAGTCTACTTAGGTAAATTAGCTTTCTATCTAGTATAATACCATGTATTTATCCTTATTAACATACGTATAGTACCAATTCAACTAATTAATCTCTATCGTGCAAAAATCCTGAAATTTGTCATACTTTAGTCATGGAGAAAAATCATGAAAGACTAAGGATACATGGTAGAAATTTCTACCACATGCTAAATACTTATCTAACATCATTTTAAGAACATAAGCAAGCAAAGAAAATAAGAAAAAAACTTAATGCCCTTAACCTTAGTAGGTTCAGCCACTCTTAGAAATAGAAGGAGGAAATATTTCGGTCTTTAATCAAACATATAATCATGTTTAAATAACAACCAAGAACACACTTTAGCATTCAATTCACTGTCATTTTACCAATTTCATCATAATCCCTGAATTTCTTTTAATAGGCTAGAAATGCAAAGTCCAAAAATAAGAGCAAGAAAGTGTGTTTATGAGAACAAACCTCAAATTATGCTTCTTCAAGCTTAAACAAAAGCTCTCTAAGCTTTAGCTTTTCCCTTATCCTTGGTAGAGGGTTCACGCACCTTTGGATAAGTAGAAAATTCTCAAATTCCTTTGAAATCTACCACCAAATATCAACACTCAAACTTAAATCTCCAAGTTACAACACTTACATAAGGTTTAATGTAGTGAAATTGGTGTGTTTAATGATTAGAAATTGAAGAAGAAGAAGAAGAAGAAGAAGAAGTTGCTCAAATGATAAATATTGACTTTTATAGTCAATAAAGGCATTTTGCTACTACTTCATTTGGTGATGACAAATGGATGGCCATGATCAAGTCATGGTATTCTGATCTAAAGGCTAAAAACATTCTCTAATTAATTCTCTTTAAAATATTATTTACATCTATATAATTCTTAAATTTACTCCATGAAAATAATTCCTCAAGTTTCTCCAATTAATAAGATACCATAATTCACTATTCACTAACTATCTAAATTCTCCAAATAATCATAACTTATTTTCTACCCACCAAAATTATGCATACATGTCCAAAATTATTAAATAAAATATAAAAAATAATTTTTTCAGACCGAAATAATACTAATTTCCATACAAGTGGTACTATTCAGAAATCTGTAAACTATTACTCACCAATAATTTGTTACTTAATTAATGATGAAATATGTATATCTTAACTTAAATTAATTAAAACTAATAACATAAAGTCTAATTAACTCTATGAATATTAATTATGCTCAATATCGTTCTCGGATCCAAATAAAATATTATTTCTCTCTCGAGTGTTACCATTTTTTACCCAACAAATATTACCATTTTAAGATCCAAAATTTGGAGCATTACAATCATGATCAATCTGGTGAAAAAATTGGAATAGGAAAACATTGTTTCCCAACTCCTTAATGAGCATACCCATCACTAGCCTTAGAATGGAAGCCATGGTTTGTTTAAAGATTAAAGCATTCATCTAATTTTCCTTCAGTATATGGCCGATAATGCACCACTTCCAATCTTCTACCTCCCCATCCCCATCATCATCCTCATGTTCTTTCATTGCGTACTCTAAAACCACCTTGCTGCTCTTCTAACATTAACCTCGCATACGCCTCCTCCACAGAACCTTTGCCACCATCATCGTTATCAAATGCTATTGTACTTGAGATTTAAACAGTCATAAATAACAATCTCCAAAAACCTAAGTTGTTATGCAAACAAGACTATTCTTATGCTTGCTATAAAAGACAAGAGAGTAAGTTTATGGAGTTGTTCCATAATATTTTTATTAAATTTATTCTAAACATGAAAAATTCTTTTACAAATGAATTTTTTTGTAAATAAAATTTCATATTTTGAATTTATTTATGCCAAATTCATTTTCTCTAAAATTAAGGGACAAGACCTGCCTAAACTGGGCTACAGATCCATTTATAGATCAAATCAATAAAAATAAAAATTTTTTAAATATTATTCTCCATTTAACTTTTTATTTTCTCAATGTATATTCAAAAACACTCTCGTTTCAATAAAAACGATGTTACATTTGTTTACCTATAAATGAACCTATGGACCCCTCTAATCAAGTCAATCCTAAAATTAAGAGTCCTAGTTAGGTTTGTTTTTTTTCCCTCTATATTTTTTTTTGTTTCGTCACCCCCCTCCCCCCAATAATGGCACCCTAAAATGAATCTCTTAGAGAGAGCTGGCTAGCTCATTCATGTCTTCATCTTCACAGTCACTGGAATTTTTTTTCCATTTCGAATTCAACAAAAAAAAAAGTTTGATTTTAATTAAACAAGTAGATGTAGAGAGGGAATAATTTTAAAGGGAAAAAACTTAAGAGCCTATTTGATTTAACTATTCATACTAACTGACAGCCGATTATTATTACTGATAGTTGGTGGCTGATGACAGATAGTGGTTAGCTAATTATTGTTCGTGTTTGGTAAAATTTTAATATCAGTTGCTGTTAAAATGTAAAATAACTATTATGGCTATAATTACTTTTATATGTTATGATGTGTAATATATATATCTTTTTAATTTAATGTATTACATAAATAAAAATATCAATTAAATTTTTAAAATAATATTTAAGAAAAAGTTTTAAATAATTATAAACAAAGTTATTGTAAAAAATTTTAATTTGAAAAATAAAATTTATCAATAATTATTTTTTATGAGCTTAATGAAGTCCAAAATAATATAAATACGAATCAACTACTAGTTGAAATGAAAAAAATTCCTAAACAGAGGTTATAGAAACAATAGTTGACTGAGACTTCTACCGGCAATCAACTATTAATTAAAAAAGCTTACCAAACATCTACAACTTAGCTATTGCTTATAAAATAACTATCAGCCACGTGAATCAACTAAATAAAACACACCTAAATTTGGATTTCTTTCTATATATAGAATTTCAATTTTTTACATTTTTAACGAACAAATGTAAATGTGTAAGGCTGCAATTAGGCTTATATTGTACATTGTAAAGCATCATATCAATATGAACTAATTTTAAACCCAATATGAACTAATTTTAAACCTTTTGAATTTTTTTTATAGTCAATTTCTATCTCGATTCCTTTCTTCACCCTTATCCTCCAATTTATAATGCCCCTAATTAGGCATGCTTGGTACATTGACCGCCGGTTCTAGTTCATAGAATCAACACATTTTTAAATTGTTAAACTTGAATTGGCTTTCGAATCGCCGGTTCCGATTTCAGCCAGTTCTAATGCAGTTTCGATAAACTGACAGTTCCGATCACAATTCCGGCGATATATGTATTATTTCTATTTCTTTAAATTAGTTCTAATGTTACATATTTCTTTTAAAAAAAATTAATAAGTTTAAAACAGATTGGTAAATTTTATTTTTAATAAATTTTAGAATTTCCATACTCATATAAGAATAAAAAGTTAATTAATTTAAAAAAATAATCAAATAAATTATCATTTTACTTTTTATAGATATTATTAATTAAATAAATTGTTAGAAAATTTTGAAAAGTGCTTCAAATAATGTAATTTTGAACTAAGCAAACAATTTGAAAGAAAAAAAAGTTAAAAACAATATAATTTTAGGCTGAATATTTCACTTTCTTTTACCATTTTACTTTTTCAAATTTTTAACTTTTCAACTAAAGTGTAATTTTAACTTTTTAACTTTTCAAGTAAAGTGTATTTTCAAAAAAAAAAGAAAAATTTTAAGTAAAATGTATCATGTATTAAAATATTACTTAGAGTTTTAAAGGTGTATATAATAGATTAAGTGAGTATCATTTTTAAAATAAAAATAGAAAATTTACAGTTTGAACCGGACTAGAACAACTGGTGAACCATCGATTCCGCATCGATTCATGTTCAGATTTAATATTCACATGTACTTTAACCGACTCTTGAACTGCCAGTTCTAATTCAAAACTTTAAACCGATGGTTCCAGTTTAGTTTTCATTCATCTACAATACGGTTCCAATTCAAAATGAATCCGTGGTCATGCCTACCCCTAATCTCACAACATGAATCATGTGATTTAAATTCAGAGTATTTGCATTTAAGAATTTCTTGATTTATATTTTTTACTTTTTGAATCTGATTTTTATTTTTGTGAATCATATATCTAAATTACTTGGAAATTTAATTTTTTATTTGAGTAAATTTGACATATGTGTGATAATCTGCATTTTAATTATTTGAGCCGCACAGTAGTTCAATTTTTATTTCACAGAATTGCAATGGACGACCTGCTTAAAAAAAAAAAAAACTTTAGAGATGACGACAATTTTATTGTCTAAAAATCAAACATGGTCTAATTTCAAAACAAAATAAATTTAGCTTTTCATATTGAATAATAATATAATAAAAATTGCAAAGTTCGGTACCGAGAGTTTCTAATCGAATGGGGCTTCCCATCTTTTACGGATTATATAGCAATCATTATTCATATGAATCTAAATATTATAAAAACTAATTTTTAATTAATAAAACTTATTTGTACATTTCCAACTTTTTGAAACATTGAAACCTATCTTTTCAAATATCCACAATTTTCTCTTTGACATTACTTATACCGAAAAAATTAAAGGAAATCTCACTCATTATACCACTTTTTGAGTATTCTAGTACTATAGAAAAAGGGTAATCCGATTTATTTTCTCTCATCTCGAGGGACAAAAGGGGAGTGGGATATTACTACGGTATGGATAGGCACAACGGCCATTGAGCATCTGGCTAACATTGAGCTTGGTGCTTATGTGGTTTTTGCTTGGACTCAGTTGTCTTTTGATGATGAGCCGGTTGTGAAGGAGGAAGAAGAAGCAGCAGGGGATCAAGGAACTACCCTTTCTTGGGTAAGTATTGTTAAACTCTCAGAATTTTGGGAGAGATTAATTGTGATTGAACCTCTCTTTAGGGTGATTTTAGGGTATTTATAGAGGAATCCAAACAGTCCGTTTTAAACAAGGATTAAGACTTTGTATTTATTTCCTGTTTAGAGGTGTCCATTAGGGTTTCATATAATAATTAATTATTATATGTTAATAGTAGTCTCCCCTTAGTTATTTGGTCATTTATGTCCAACTGTGATATTTGAGGAGCATTTCCAGAGGTTACTATTTTATTATTAATATTTTATTATTATTATTTTTTTAAGGGATTTGAAATGATTTTCTTGGTAGGTTCTTTATGACAGTGTTAGGGAGCTCGAGTAGCTTAGTTTTACGAGGAGTCGCGTCATTAATTATGGCGACCTTTCATCTACTTCACCTGGCTTATATAAACTTTATTTTCACTTTCATTTGTTACTCTTGCCATTTCTCACTATCAAAGCGTCTCTCTCTAAGATTTCTTTCTCTCTTTCTCTCTCTAGGAATTGTCGAATTCAATAAGTTCTTTTCTTCCTTTTCTTTGTGCTTCACAGTTCATTTTTTATTCGATCGAGATCATGACTTCTTCCAGCAGCGATGACATTCGAATAGTGTTTGAGCCCCCAAGGGGCGAGCCTTTTGAGCTCCCTATAGGCGAGCCTCAGGTCAAGAGGAGGCGAAGGGGAGGAAGGAAAACGTTAGGGTGGCAGATATACCCTCTGATATAGATGAGAGTGAGCTTCTTGACATTTATTATTCGTATAACATCCCTTTCGAGTACAATTAATTCGCCCTCCAGGAGATATGCGGATTAACTCTCTTGTAGATAAGGACTCTATTATGCTGTATGAGGAGGATTTCTGATCGGGCATTCGCCTCCCCTTATCCGAACCTTTAAAATCTTTTTTCAACGATTACCAAATAACCATAAGCCAACTTCATCCGAATGGCTTGAGGTTTCTCTTTACTGCCATTGCTTTGGCCAAGTAGGATGGAAATCGGTTGAATGCTAGTGTAGTTCGGGAGTTATATCATTTCTCTTACCGCCCTTTTGAGGATCATTACTCTCTTCAAGCAAAGGCAAACTGCAATATTTTTGCTAAAAAAAAATTGAAGATCTCTTCTCTAAAGAATTGGAAGTCAAAATTTTTTATAGTAAAATTCACTAGCGGGTTCAGTATTTCGAACAACTGGTCTGCCGATCCTCAACATTTTCTACCTCCTCCATCTACTACCTATGATCGAGGGGTTGCAGACTTCATAACGGCTAGGGGGCTTAGATCTGTAGACTTGAGGAAGGTGATAGTTGATAGCTATCCCCTTCGCTCGCCTAGTGGGCCGAATCCTTCTAATCATGGTATTCTCCATTCCTTAAGTGTTCTTACTTAGGATTATTAAAACTAACATTGTTTAATTTTCCCTTTTGTTTTGTGTAGGCATGGAACCCAAGAAAGGAAAGGGCTCAAAGATGTCAAAGATTGCCGATGCCATGAAGCGGCAAGTGTCGTCCGATGCTCCTAGGGAGGTGCCTCCTCTCGAACCAATTGTCTCGCCAGCTCTAGTAGAGCCAATTGTTGAACTTGTGGCTGATCCTCCTACAACTGCACCTTCTGAGGAACCTTCAAGAAAGAGGGCAAGAGAATAAACTACTTCTGCTTCTATTCGCCCTTCTGCTCCATCTTATGCTCCTCTTCTAACCCTCCAACCTAAAGCTGTAGACCTTCGGTCTTACTTTGTTAATAGCTATGGATCGAACTGTAGTGTTAGGGATGATGGCCCAAATCGGGATCTAGCTCGGGCTTATCTTTTTCCTACTGATTCCCTCTTCTTCAAGCACTATGATGATCGAGCGATCACTAACTACTTGAATCAGTGCCTCTTTCAAGCTATCAATGCCAACACTCTCCAGTACAATTGGGTGCAAAAGCTTAAGTCTGCTAATTTCAAGCTAGAAGTAAAATACAATGAGATGGAGATGACTTTGAAGGAGGTAGCTAAATCCATGCAGGATCAAGATGAGCATCATAAATCCAAGCTAGCCTCTCGCGATGCTGATATGGAAAAGTTACGAGAGGAGAACTGGGGCCTGTTGGATAAAAGTAAGGGGTTGGAAGCGAACGTAGGGGAATTGGAAGCTAAGTTAAAGGAACTGGAAGTTGAAGTTTAAGAGCTTAAGGGGCAAGAGGAGTCTCAAGATGATGATCTAGCGAGAGCCTGCTTAAGCCTTCGATCGAACATACTAGCTGGGCTTAAGGCGAGGCAGCCAGAGGCTAATTAGAGTTGGATAAACGATGTCTATCCAGAGGAAGTTGATGGCGAGGAGGAGGGGGATCGGCCACACTCTTCTGGGGCTAGTTCGCCTGCTCCCACTAAGCAGGGTAGTTGAAAACTTTGTATAACTTTTTTAGGCTTAGTGTAAGAATTTTTTTGTATTTATGTACTTATAAAAATTTCTCCTTTTAACTTAATGAAAATCAAGCGCCTATTTCTTTTTCAACCTTTTATGTTTAGTTTGTTTTTCTTGCCTATGTTATCTTCTGAGCATATCATTGCTGGATAACATCTAGCGATCTAAAGTTACGTTTGTTATTTGTACTTTAGTTGCTGAATAATTATAAGAAATTTTTGCATAAAGTAACTTGGTGAACATCATTCTGATAACCTAAGTGACTTATCCTCTTCATTTCAATATGCTAGTTTAACAAGATTGATTGGTGAACTTTATCTTCCAAGTTAAGAAAAAGTCTGGGCCTCTTGTGTCATTGGCGAACTGTTCCTTTAGACGGAGAAAGCTATGGGCCGCTTAGGCCTTTGGCGAACTGTCCCATTGGACGAAGAAAGGTGTGGGCCGCTTAGGCCTTTGGCAAACTAGCAGCTACATATGAAGCTTAAAAATAAGAAAAAAATTTTTTAAGTAATATCCTTTAGGAAAAACTTGATGCATCGTGTTCTTTGACATTTTTGGAGGATCGGTGTATCAAGTGAAAAAAATATGAGGTCTTATCATATTTTTATTATGCATAAAGTTAAGAAAAAGTTTGTTACACATTATAAAGTGAATAAGTATTAGTATGCTCGCTTGAGGTTATCAGCATTCTAAGTTCGGGGGAGTTTGGCTCCTCTCATTTTCCTTAGCTTGTAGGTACATGATCCAATTTGCTTCGACACCTCATAAGGTCCTTCTTAGCTTTGCCTGAGCTTTTCGATTCCTACCGAGCCTTTAGTTATCTTTGCCTTCACCAAATCGTATCACCTTCCTCAAACTATCTAACTCTAACCCTTTTGTTGAAGTATCGCCTTATCCTTTGCTTATATGCCTCAGTTCGAGTTGTAGCATTTTCTCTAAGCTCCTTTACTAGATCCAAGCTAATTTTTAGTTTTTCGTTGCTCTCCAGTTCATTATATTCTTCAGTTCTTCTACTAGGTAGTCCGATTTCCACTTGTAT
Source organism: Jatropha multifida (assembly GCA_948099535.1). Taxonomy (NCBI): domain Eukaryota; kingdom Viridiplantae; phylum Streptophyta; class Magnoliopsida; order Malpighiales; family Euphorbiaceae; genus Jatropha; species Jatropha multifida. The sequence goes on from CANUEX010017674.1 coordinate 19,401, forward strand.
CATTGCTTTAGCTCCGTATACTAAGGAGAATGGTGTCTATCCTATTGCCTGTCTAGGTGTTGTCTTGTATGCCCATAGCACACTATTTAGTTCATCCGCCCAGTTGGCCTTTTCTCCATCTTGCCTTTTCTTCAGCCCTTGCAGGATGGTTCGGTTGGTGACTTCAGTAAAGTCGTTAGTCTGTGGATGAGCTACTAATGTAAAGTGCAGACTAATGTGCAGCTCCTTGCAAAAAGATTTAAAGGCTTCTGAGTCAAACTGCTTTCCATTATCAGTGACTATCTTGTGGGGAACCCTATATCTAAAGATGACATTATTTCTGAAGAAATTAATTATCTGAGCTGGTGTAATGGTGCTAAGGGCCTCTGCTTCTACCCATTTAGAGAAATGATCAACTGCAACCACCATAAACTTTCTCCTAGCAGTTTTTATGGGGAAAGGCCCCAAGATGTCTACTGCCCATTGCGCAAAAGGCCAGGCTAAAGCTATCGACTGTAATTCTAATGAGGGTTGCCTAGGCACTCTATCGTACTTCTAATACGTCCTGCAGTGGTGAACGTAATGGCAAACATCACTTTTCATCGTAGGCTAGTACTATCTTGTCAACATGATCTTCCTGATTGTGGCATCTGATCCTTCATGAGCTCCTCCTATTCCATTCTCCCTTATAATAGAATTGCCATCTTCTCTAGTTACACACTTGGCCCAAGGATTTGACTTTGATCTCCTGCATAGCTCCCTATTGTCCAGTGTATAGTTTGCTGCTTTTCAATAAAGTTTAATGACTTCTTGCTTGTCTTCCAGCCGTACATCCTTTTGAAGAAAATCCATTATTGGGCTCATCTAGCTATCTCATTCTAGATGACCAGGACCTCCTATTTTTTGAAGTTCAAAAAGTTTAGTTGCTCGACTATGATCCCTTCTACTAAGGATTCTCCTCTTGAAACAACTTTGGCTATGGCATCTGTTTCCTTATTGTTCGCCCTTTTTATTTATAACAACTTCCATATGCTTCTGCCTTCTTCTAGTTTGTTCAGAAGGGATGTGGCTAGGGAGTGATATTTAACTAGATTTGGTTCTTTGGTCATGAATGTGCCTCCGATTTGACTCACCACAAGTTGTGAATCTAAGAAGTTATGAAGGATTGGGGGTCGTACCTCCAAATCTAACATGAGCTAGCCACCATTGTTAGTTGTTGGGAAATCTAGGCGAACTACATGCTGCACTTTTATTTTCCCTTGTCCCTATAGGACAACTCCTACTACTGCTCTCAGGTTTCTCATAGCTCCATTTGTATGAAGTTTCCATATGTCACCTTCAAGGTTCAATATTGTAGATTGTGAGTCATCTGCTTGGCCTTCACTAGAGAATTCAACCACAAAATCAGCTAGTACTTGTAATTTCATCGCTGTACGAGATTCAAACCTGATATCAAACTCACCCAGCCTGATTGACCATTCCACTAATCTTCTTGAAGTTTTAGCTCGGTGCAAGATCTTTCTTATTGGATGGTTTGTGCGGACAATTATGGTATGTGATTGGAAATAATGACACAGGTAATTTGTTGTTGTAAGGGCGGCAAAAGCCAACTTCTACACACATGGATATCGCAGCTTGGCTCCTCTAAGGACTTTACTCACATAATAGATAGGGTATTGCTCACCACCTTCTTCCCTGAGTAGCATAGAAGCAACAGAATTCTCAGTAGCTGCAAGGTATAAATATAAAAGCTCATCTTTCTTGGGTTTACTCAAAAGTGTAGTGGAGGATAGGAATTCTTTGATCTGGTCGAAATCAAGCTGGAACTGATTGTCCTATTTGAAACCTCTCAACTATTTCAATGTTTGGTAAAATGGCATACATCTTTTGGCCGAATAAGAGATAAATCTTCCAAGGGCAGTTATTCAACTGCTTAATTGCTAAACCTCATATATGTTGGCGGGCGGTCTCATTTTTAAGATTGCCTTGATTTTCTCAAGGTTTGCCTTTATCCCCCCTCTAAGATATCATAAAACCTAGGAACTTTTCTACTATTACTCTGAAAGTGCACTTTTCTGGGTTGAGCTTCATGCCGAACTTATTCAAAATGTGAAATGCTTCTTGTAGGTCTCTAGGATAATCACCAGCTTGGATGCTTTTCACTATCATATCGTCAATATACACCTCTACTGTTCGTCCAATTTTCTCTTTTAACATATTGTTAACCAGCCTCTGATATGTTTCTCCTGCACTTTTCAATCCCAAAGGGCATAACTCGGTAATAATAAATGTCTCAATCTATGACAAAACTTGTTTTTTCTGCATCTAGTTTATTCATTCGTATCTGGTGGTATCCTGCTGTTGCATCTACAAAGCTGTATCCTTCATACTCTGCTGTTGAGTTAACCAACTGATCGATGTTAGGCAAGGGGTAGGAGTCTTTTGGGCATGCTTTGTTCAAATCTATAAAGTCAACACAAAGTCTCCACTTTCTATTGGGTTTAGGTACGAGGACCACGTTCGCCAGCCACTCTAGATAATCTACTTCCCTTATGAAACCCTCCTTCAAAAGTATATCAACCTCCACTGCTATGGCTTGTTATCTTTCGTAGCTATGATTTCGTCTCTTCTGCTTAATAGGCTTAAAGCTTGGGTCTATGTTAAGCTTATGGGAGATGATATTTGGATTAATCCTCACTATATCCTCTATAGACCATGCAAAACTTTGCACGTTATTTTTCAAGACTGCCTTCATGCTTTCTTGCACTTCGCCTGGCAAATCAACTCCTAATTTTATGTTCTTCCCCTTCTCTATCTCCCATGTGATCAGTTCGCCCACTGGCTCAAGGCTTGAATCTCCTTTGTTTCTAGGAATATCGAAAGGATGGTGTTCCATGGGTTGAGTAGTTGATTCCTTTTCTGGCATCCACATGATTGGTAGGCTCAGTGGTAGGCCCTTTAGAGCCACTACATAGGCTTCTCTTACTGCTTTTTGGTCACCCCTCATAGCCACCACTTTGCCCTCATTTGAGTAAAACTTCATAGTCAAATATTTAATGCTCGTTACTACTTCCAGCTCATACAAAGCAGGTCTTCCCAATATGGCATTGTATGGGAATTGGAGGTCCGCCACCATGAATTCCAGCTTAAGCCTCTTTGAAGATTTCTTTCCACTGAGTTTCATATCTAGGTCCACTGCTCTTGCCACCTGAACTGGCTTGCCTGCTAAACCTACAAAGGGGTACGGATAGGTTTGAGTTTTGTGGGATCTAGTTTGAGAGCCTTAAATACCTCCATAGTTATCATATTAACCACACTGCCTCCATCTACTAAGATTCTTTTGACCAAAAAATTCTCCAAAACACCTTCGATCATTAGAGCATCATTATGCGACATTCAGACATGCTTGCCATCACTCTTAGAGAACGATATCGATTTTCTAGGGCTAGGTTTTTGTGGTGGTAGGATAGAGTATATCTCTCTAACTCTCTGTTTCCTTGCCGAGTTACTATCACCACCTGTCGAGCCACCAAATATAGTGTGAATGGTCCCTACGGTCCGAACACCTCTACCAGGCTTGCCTGATTGCCCTTCCTATCGCTTACTCTGCCCTACAAATTGCTTTAGTTCGCCTTTCTGTATAAGGCGCTCAATTTCTTCCTTCAACTACTATCAAGCATCAGTTTCATGGCCCACATCTCTATGGAACTCGCAATACTTGCTTCTATCTTTATGACTTGCTGAATCCTCCCTCATTTTTTTGGGATAAAAGCATGGGATCCGATCACCTTGTTCTTTGATCCATGACAAGATCTTCGATCGCGGTTTATTTACCAAAGTGAACTCTATATCCCGCAGAAGCTCGCTACTTCTAGAGTATGGGGTTCGGACAGAGCTCATTCGGAGAGGTCAGATGGGCGATCTTTTCCTCGGCGAACATCTACCTCTAAGGGGTCAATGCCTTCTGGACCTATATCTTCCTTCCTTGGCTGGCTTATGCTACTATTGGATCTCATAAGCTTCATCCAGCTTGGTATATTTATGAGCCCTTGCCATGAGTTCTGCAAAAGTTATTGGTGGATCGATGTTCAGACTTTCAAACAGCTTGTTGTATTTGTAATTCTTGGCCATTGCACTAACCGCCACTTCATCATTCAGGTTCTCCAATTGCATTACCACCTTTTGAAACCTAACCACATACTACCATAGGGTTTCCCCATCTTCTCTTTTCAAGTCCACCAGATCAGATGAAATTTTCTTAGATAGGATGCAGGTTATAAATCATGCTCAGAATGTCGCAGTTAACTATGAAAAAGAATGGATAGGCCCTGTTTTAAGTGTTTGGTACCACTCTTGTGCGACACCTTTGAGGGTAATTGGAAAGACCTTGCACATCAAATCTTCTAAGCTAGTCTACAAATATATGATGGTCCAAAAAGTGGCCAGGTGGCTCCTGGGGTCAGTATAACCATCATAAGATTGAAAAGTGGGGAGCTTGAATTTAGGTGGGAAGGCTACAGCCAAGATGGTGGGGGATAATGGCGAGTCCTGGCGGAGGCCGTAATCTCCATTCTCTTTTGGTTCCTTACACTCTCCACCAGCTCCTTAACTACATCTCAGAGGTTCACCTCATCCAAGATCTGAGTGTGACTAACCTCTTAATCACAGGGGTGGGTAGGCTTTGATTCTGCTTCCTGGTATCGATTGGAGAGGGAGTGAGTTGGATGTCTGGGGGAAGGTGGATGAACTTTTCCTTCGTCAAGGAGTGCATCTATGGGTTTGGTAATGGGATTGCCACTAGGGGCTGAGCTCTCTAAGATACCTTTCAATACGGTGGTGAATTGAGAATAAGCTTGAGCCAAGGTTGCTGTTACTTGAGGATCGGTTATAGGTAGGAGAGTAAGGGTGATTGGACGGCCAGGTTCTCCATGGTCATTATTTTGGCTTTCCATGTTAGGGTTTCCAATTGGGCTGGCAGCCATGATGAATGGACAGTTGAAGATTGGCTAGGGTTGAAGAGAGGTTGAAGGTGTGTTCCACACTCACTGCACCAATTGTTAAACTCCCAGAATTTTGGGAGAGATTGATTGTGACTGAACCCTTCTTGAGCGTGATTTTAGGGTATTTATAGAGGAATCCGAACGGTCCGTTTTAAACAAGGATTAGGACTCTGTATTTATTTCTTGTTTAGAGGTGTCCATTAGGGTTTCATATAATAATTAATTATTATATGTTAACAAGTATCCTCTTACTTTCTATGCTTTGCACCAGTGCATTATTTGACTGCTTATTATCCATGCTTTATTATTATAGCAGTAGTGTGGAAAATGCGTCAGGAGGGATTCTGGTACTTAGGTGCAGGACATTGTTATTATGGTTGGCAAACCAAAGCATGCCCTAGGTGCCTAATTCAATTTTATATCTGCATGCGCAGAGTTGCCCATGCAAGACATGCAGGATATGCACACAATGAGCCCTTACTGAATGAGTCCATTTGGTTGCACTCATGTAAGTCTGATCTTTATCCTTAGAAACTGATGTCTTATTCACATTAGCTTTCACTATTGACTGATGCCCCTGTCTTATTCTTCAGATATCCATCAAGGAATAGAGTGAACTACGTCAGTGGTTTGAAGCTACAAGGCTTAAGCTTGTTGCAGCAAAGCTCTCTGACGAGCATATTTCTATAAGTTAAAAGCAACATAGAAAAAAGAATGTGTTATGGATGTCCTATATGCATGGTATGTAATACTAAAATTCTTCACATTAATGCAGAAAGCTGGCGTGGCGTCAAGAGGTTGGCGTCAGAACACTAATGGAGGAGTCAAACCCAATATTTTTTATCCTACTAGACGAGTTTAGGGTTCAAATTGACCATTATTTCATTTTTAAGATAATTAATTACTAATTCTTTACTTAATCCAAATACTTATAAAAGAAATTCAAAGATGACCGTCACTTTTAGAATTTCTATTGTTCTAATTACAATTGATGTTATGTTGTATAATCGTAACATAATAATAATATGAGTTAGTGGAGGTGTGATTTGGTATCATTAGGGCAGAAGAGAGAAATCACAATAGAGAAGGGAGGAAGAGAGAGTAAATAGAGGTCTAACTTGGCAAGGTGACATATCTACTTTTATATTATTCTCCATATATCTTATTGTAACATAAATTGAAATTTTGGTATTTTTATATAACTAGTGTTAGCACCCGCGCGATGCGTAGAACAACATTAAAAAATAAAATATATTTTATAACATTATTAAAAAATAATAAAATTATATAACAAAATAATAGTCAAATGCATTATAAATATGCAAATCTATTCAAATACCCAATTAAAAATTTAGGTTGCAAACCCATATAGAAATTCACCATTTTTAGGAATGGAAATTCGTTTCCATTCCGTTCCTAAGGCTAGTTAAAGATATAATGTCATTTTCCGTTTCTAAATGGAAACGGACCCATCCATTTCTAAAAATCTATTTCTAATCGGTGGTTTTCTTGTAGTGCAAACCTATATAGAAATTCACCATTTTTTTATTTATTTTAAGTTTATAATTTATTAGAAATATTATTTATTTATTTAAAATATTAATGTATTACTTGTTTTGTGTTGTGTGTCATAAGAGTGTGAATGTCGTACTTTTTTAAAAATTATCATATCTCATACGTTCTCATATCTCAAGTCCTATGTCCGTATAACCTAACTCCTGACATATGGGACTACTCCATACGCCAAACTAATCAATTAAGTTCTTTTTTTAATTAGTAATTAAAAATGAAATGTCTTTTTTAATTTGTTTTTATGTTAATGAAATAAGAAATTAAGTTCTTTTTTATTTTATATTTATAATTTATTACAAATGATTATTTATTTATTTAAAATATTAATGTATTACTTATTCTGTATATTCTGTGTTAAGCATATTGATGTCTTAGTTGTTTAAAAATTATCATATCATATACATTCTCGTATCTTGTATTTCGTGTTCGTGCAACCTAACTTCTGATATATGAGACTACTCCATATACTAAGTTAATCAATCAAGATTTTTTTTTAATCATCAATAAAAATGAAGTTTTTTTCATTTATTTTCATCTCATTGAAATAAGAAGTTAAAGTTTTTTATTTTATGTTTATAATTTATTACAAATGATTATTTATTTATTTAAAATATTAATGTATTACTTATTATGTGTAATATGTCATAAGCATATCGATATCCTACTTATTTAAAAATTATCATATTATGTGTATTCTCGTATCCTGTATCCCATGTCTGTGCAACCGAGCCTTGGAATATGAAACTACTCTATATACCAAACTAATTAATTAAAATGTTTTTTTAATTACCAATGAAAAGTGAAATGTTTTTTTTCTTTAAATTTGTTTTCCTGTCATTGAAATAAGAAATTGGTTTTTTATTTATTTTATATATATAATTTATTACAAATGATTATTTATTTATTTAAAATATTAATATATTGCTTGTTCTATATTGTGTGTTCTAAGAGTGTGGATTTCGTACTTTTTTAAAAATTATTGTATCTCGTACATTCTCATATCTCGTGTCCTGTATCCGTATGACCTAACTCTTGACATATGAGACTATTCTATATATGAAGCTAATCAATTAAGATTTTTTTAATTACTAATTAAAAATGAAGTGTATTTTTTTAATTTGTTTTTGTCATTGAAATAGGAAATTAAGTTTTATTTTATTTTATATTTATGATTTATTATAAATGATTATATATTTACTTTAAATTTTAATATATTATTTATTTAGTGTAGCGTGTTCTAAGCATATGAATGTTTTATTTTTTAAAAATTATTTCTGTAGGTGTGTGGATTACTTATTAATTATTTTATAATAAAAAATAAATTTATATTAATAAATCAGTATTAGTGATAATCTTTTTTATAGATATTACCCTTAATTTCATTTTATGTTTATAATTTATTACAAATGATTATTTATTTATTTGAAATATTAATGTATTACTTATTATGTGTAATGTGTCATAAGTATATAAATGTTCTATTTATTTAAAAACTATTAAATCATGTACATTTTCATATCTTGTGTCCCATGTCCGTGCAACCTGGCTCTTGATATATGAGACTACTCCATATACCAAGTTAATCAATCAAGGTGTTTTTTAATTATCAATTAAAAGTGAAGTTTTTTTTAAAAATTTATTTTCATGTCATTGAAATAAGAAATTAAGTTTTTTATTTATTTTATGTTTATAATTTATTATAAATGATTATTTATTTATTTAAAATATTAATGTATTACTTATTCTGTATAGTGTATCTTAAGATTATAGATGTCGTATTTTTTTAAAATTATCGTTTCTCATGCATTCTCATATCTTGTGTCTTATGTCCGTACAACCTAACTCCTAACATATGAGACTGCTCCATGTTCCAAGCTAATCAATCAAGATGTTTTTTAATTACTAATTAAAAATGAAGTGTATTTTTTTAATTTGTTTTGTCAATGTATATTTACATGAAATATTAATGTATTATTTTTTTAGTGTAGTGCGTTCTGAGTATGTTAATGTCTTACTTTTTAAAAATTATTTTCATAAACGTGTGGATAACTTATTAATTATTTTATAATAAAAAATAAATTTATATTAAGATATTAAGATATCGGTGTCAATGATAATCTTTTTTATAGATATTAATCTTAATTTCATTTTATGTTTATAATTTATTACAAATGAATATTTCTTTATTTGAAATATTTATATATTATTTATTATGTGAAATGTGTGATAAGTATATGGATGTCCTACTTGTTCAAAAATTATTAAACCATGTACATTTCTGTATCTTATGTTTCGTGCCCATGCAATCTAACTCCTTGTATATAAGACTACTCCATATATCAAGTTAATAAATCAAGGTGTTTTTTTAATTACCAATAAAAAGTGAAGTGTTTTTTTTCTTTAAATTTGTTTTCATGTTATTGAAATAAGAAATTAAGTTTTTTATTTATTTTATGTTTATAATTTATTATAAATGATTATTTATTTATTTGAAATATTAATATATTATTTATTCTGTATTGTGTGTTCTAAGAGTGTGGATGTCGTACTTTTTAAAAAAATTATCGTATCTCGTACATTCTCATACTTTTGTCTTATATCCATGTAATCTAACTTCTAATATATAAGACTACTCCATAAACCAAGCTAATCAACCAAGATTTTTTTTAATTATTAATTAAAAATGAAGTGTATTTTTTAAATTTGTTTTTGTTTCATTGAAATAAAAAATTAAATTTTATTTTATTTTATGTTTATGATTTGTTATAAATGGTTGTATATTTGCTTGAAATATTAATATATTATTTAGTTAGTGTAGTGTGTTTTAAGCGTGTGAATGTGTTATTTTTTAAAAAATTATATCCGTAAGCTTGTAGATTATTTGTTTTGATATATTAGTGTTAGAAATAATCTTTTTTATAGATATTAATATATTAATATTAATATGTCTTACTTATTAATTGTTTTGTAATAAGAAATAAATTTCTATTAATATATTAGTATTAGAGATAATTTTTTTATAGATATTATTTTGATAAAGATATTATCTACACTAACTTATCTTTTAGAATTGTATCTTATCGATATTCTTACAACTGTCTTAAATAATTGTTGTCCTGCTAATACTTTTTCAGAGGCTTACACTTATCATTTCCACAATATAAACTATTCTGTTTTTAAATATATATAGATAAATTGAAATTTTAGTATGTCAATGTAATAGGGTCTATAATTAAGACAAGAAGGGTGAAATTAAGCCTTTAATTATTTGAGCAACGCAGTAGTTCAACGACTCATAGTTTTACAAAATTGCAGTGAACGACCAGCTTAAAAAAACATTAGAGCTAAGGACAATTTTATTATCTAAAAATCAAATATGCTTTAATTTTTTCCAAAACAAAAATCAATTTCGTTATTTTTTTGTATATTTGTATAAAAAAGAAGTTAAATTCTCTCAAACTGTAAAGCATAAAGATCTTTGGTCCTCCTAACAAAATATACTTATCAGGATCGAACTGTTATTTTTATTATTATAAAAAGTGAGGTCACTAACTATCTCAACCAATATCTTATTAGTAATAAATTTAGCTATTCATATTGAATAATATAATAAAAGCTGCCAAGTCCAATAGGCTGGATTTCTAGTAGAGTGGAGCATCCCATCTTTTTCGGATTATGTAATAATTGTTACTCATATAAATCTAAGTAAAATATTAAACTAATTTTCAATTTTTAATTAATAAATTTTTTTTTTTTACATTTCCAATTTTTGAAAACATTGAAATCTATCTTTTCAAATATTCACAATTTGTTATTGACTTTATTCTTATTTTTATTTCTTTCCTCTATCTAATATAATCCATTTTCAAAAGAAGGGCCCTCAAGAGAAAATTCGTTTCTTCTCCAAACAAGACAAATGGTAGATAACAATGGAAGGCAAAGCTTATAGAATGAAACAGCGTCAAGAAACCGAACCTTCGGTTGTCATATCATACACAACTTACCGGATTAACTTAACATACGAATGCAATTTCAGACATATATCTTATAAGAAAGCCAATGTACATGTTCTATAAATACATAATAGTCTTTAAGGATTAGCGTGCAAAACATACACATATCCTACATATATAGTCTCTAGCCTTTATTACCTCCTTCCACAAGACAGAATGGCTTCAATTCTCGAAAACAAACTGATTTTTGTGATAGTGTTGGTGTTGGGGCTTTTTGCATCTCAAGCCTTTGCACGTTCTCTACAAGATGAAACCATGAAGGAGAGGCATGAAATGTGGATGGCTAAATATGGACGTGTTTATAAAGACAAGGCAGAGAAGGAGACACGCTTTAATATATTCAAGAATAATGTGCAGTTCATCGAATCTTACAATAAGGCTGTTAATAAGCCTTACAAGCTAGATATCAATGGATTTGCAGACTTAACTAATGAAGAGTTTAAGGCCTCTAGAAATGGATACAAAAGAACTTCTATTCCCAAGTCATCTGAGACGTTGTCGTTTAAGTATGAAAATGTCACTGCTGTCCCGACTTCCATGGACTGGAGAGACAAAGGTGCTGTTACTCCCATCAAGGACCAAGGTCAATGTGGTAAGGAGCACAATGTTACCCTATTTGCTTCTTTTTCTTTCACTACGAACTAGCTATAATAAATTAATCTAGTATTTTTATTTCTTTTTCTGGTTTACTAAGTTATTTAATCTTGTACTACCCATGAATTAAACATAAATGTAGGATGTTGCTGGGCATTTTCTGCTGTGGCTGCCATGGAAGGAATTACAAAGCTCTCAACAGGAAAACTGATTTCTCTTTCCGAGCAAGAACTAGTTGATTGTGATACAAGTGGAGAAGATCAAGGCTGCGAAGGGGGACTTATGGATGATGCATTTGGATTCATAAAAAAGAATGGAGGACTAACAACTGAAGCCAATTACCCTTACCAAGGAACTGATGATACTTGCAATAAAAAAAAGGCAGCTGATCAAGCAGCGAAGATCACTGGCTACGAAGATGTGCCTGCTAACAATGAACAGGCTTTATTGAAGGCGGTAGCCAACCAACCAATCTCTGTAGCCATTGATGCAAGCGGCTCTGCATTCCAGTTCTACTCAGGTGGAGTATTTACAGGAGATTGTGGAACGGAACTAGACCATGGAGTTACTGCAGTTGGGTATGGAACAAGTGACGATGGTACTAAGTATTGGTTAGTGAAGAACTCATGGGGAACTTCTTGGGGTGAAAATGGATACATTAGAATGGAAAGAGACATTGATGCTAAAGACGGTCTCTGTGGAATTGCCATGGAACCTTCTTACCCAACTGCATAATTAAATTAAGTGGCAGAAAAAAAAAAGATATAGTATGCTGCTATTTTATTGTGTAAAACTCTTGTACTGCTAGCAGTTTGTATGTAAGTAAACTGTGATTTCTTTGCCTACTGAAAGCTCAATGGAGGCGTTGATGTTATTTATGATTTTCAAATAAAAGAATAAGCAAATAATCTATTTAAAGTTATACTTAGTTAGTAATGCAAGTTGAATATTGAAAAAAAATTTTTCGATTCAGTCTTTACTAAATACACCTACACAGAGAGGTGAAAAGTTTTAAATATGACTATACTCCAAGCGGAATTGAGCGATATTAGTAATAATAAAATCCAGATATTGGTAGTTTAATCAAAAAAAAAATTAGCCTCGTCGTATAATTTTCATAAGCGAAAATTAGTAATCATAAAATTGAAACTAAATTAATATCTATTAAAGAAAATGCATATAATTGAACAAAGGATCCAAAATTACAGCGTCATCCAATGGCCTCCTTGTACATTTGTTATCCATAGTACCGAAAAAAATAAAAAAAAAACCCATCTACAATTATCCATGTTTATCTGGTATAAGGTAGTGTGTCAAATGACACCTAGCAACAGTTTATGTATCTATGTATGTATCTATGCAGAAATTTTAAATTCTGCACTGTAGTAAAAGTCTTCATTTGCTCTAACCTTTACTAGGATCATTGTAACCATTGTTTATTACAATATAACTTGAACGATCAGATTTGAAAAGTCAACATCACTCTCTTTTTATAAATATTTTTACTGTAGCCCCATTTATGTAAATAATTTCTACAAAAATATTATTCATGAAAATTATTCTATTATGGGCTATCCTTACTGTGTAGCCCGCGCTGTTATTTCGGCTCATAAAAACCTCTAATGAATTAAAAAAAGGAAATTATCTTCACATGCTATAAATCTTATCGTGACAACTTTAAAACATTCTTTCCTCGTTTACACTGTTTTGAGAGAGAATTTTTTTTCAAAGGAAAGAACATAATGATAGAAAAACCTTAAAAAATATATTGAACTAGTAGGAAAAATTTAAGGAGAAAATATATTTTCAGTATTTTTTCTTTAGACCCATCATTTCTCAATCTCTCAAAAAGGGAGAGAAAATGATCAAAGATAGAGCAAAAATTTCACTATTTATGCGAAATTAGAGTTAGCACATGGACGATGCGTGAAATAGTATTAAAAGATGAAATAATATTTTATAATATAATTTAAAAATAATAAAATTATATAATAAAATGATTGTTAAATACATTATAAATATTTGACCGTTTAAATATCCAATTAAAAATTTAGATACCTAAACCCGTATAGAAATTCATCTATAATAATTAAACTCATCCCGAACCCGATTATAATTAACTATTTAAATACTCAAATCCGTTTATGTTAAAAGTATATTTTTTTTATTTTTCAAAAATAAAAAAATAAGTAGAAATTATAAAATTATTATTTTGATTCAATAAAAAAATATAATATAAATATTGAATATAATTATAGCATTAATATAATTAAAAAGGTGTATATATATAATTTTCTTTATAAAAATAATTATTTTAAATATTTTTAAAATATTAATTAAATAGGTAACGGATAGAGAGATTTGAAGTCCTTGAACTCAATCCAAATTCGATACGGATAGTAAAAATACTATCTGAATCCATCTCAAATTCGTTTATTCACTAACTAAATTTGCAAAATCAAATTGAATCTTATAAAGTACCCATAAAATCAAGTAAAATTTTTATTCTTAATAGAGATATATTTTTTTAAGTATCTTGTGAAATATTTCACTAACAACAGCAAAAATCAAATTTAATATGTCTTATATAAAAAAATGCACATACTCTATTAATGTATTTTTCAAATAGTGATAATAATTTTTAGAATTTAACTAATTATATTGAAATAAAAAATTAAATTTTTTTATTTGTATCGTTAACATATAATAATAAAATTATTTTAATTAAACAAATAGACTTCTAAAATAACTCTAAATATGAAGTAAATTAAGATTCGAAATCTTTATTTGATACGGACTATTTGGATTCCACTATATATATGCTAAATATATCCTAAAATCGAGTTACTAACAATTATTCTCTTCCGAAATTCTTAGAGTTTAACAATTGTTGCATTGAGCATGGAACACATTTTCTGCGGCAACAACAATAATAATAAAAGATAACTCTATATTGATCTTACTTTACTTTTTCATATCATATGCATCAAGTTCTGCATTAACATATATCTTAATTGAATCTATAAATTTATTGCGTAACAATAGTAATTCGCGTGAACACTAATTATCGAATATTTAATATTATTATATAATTTTTCAATAATTGTTACCGAATGATTTGCATATTTCATATATGTCTACTGCGCTTTTGGCAATCAAGGAAGGACCAAGGGCAACAAACTTTTGCAAATTAATTATATTTTAAATTTTTAATTGAAATATTAATATTCTGTTAACAATTTGTAATTTAACTCCCCCGATTTGTTTAGGGTTAACAATTTATTCAACTTAATTGATTCAAATTGCGGATTGGTCCTCAGTAACTTTAATTCAATACCTGTATAGGAGTGGCTGATTTTGCTGCATAAGCCCAAATATTTATGGGCAAATACCAGACCACCGCTGCAGCGCTAAGAGCTCCTTAGGCCACCATACCTCAACCTCCTCTCATGTCGCGCTCCAGAGAGGCAGCAGCATCAGCGCCTTGAGCGCCATAATCCAGTCCCTCGTCTTCCCCAGCAGCTTCGACACCGCCGCCACACATGCGTGCGCCTTGACGTCGCGCCATCTCCTCCAAGTAAATCTCTCTCTTCGCTCGCGACACTGGTGAACTGCCCAGGCATGCTGCGACGGCTTTGAACGGTGGGATCCAGCTGCTGTCTCTTTCTCTCTCTTCGATCCAGCAATCCAACTCTTTCCAGCTACCATTAGTCGAGAAAGTCTCCTCAGATCGCCTCTCCGTCGAGCACCGACACCGTTTCCGGCCAAATAAAAATCCGACAATATGTGTGGGCTCGTTTTCCTTTTCACTTGGATTTCAATTCCACCTATCCAGATTCAGAATGTGCTGTCCACCGAAACGCAAGCAAAGTATTTTAAGGAGTACAAGAAAAGGCTAGAGTCTGCAAAAGAAAAGAGTAGAAAATCATATAAAGGAAGCTTTCATTATCATTGGTTGTGGCACTAATGACTTTGTTGTTAATTATTTAACTCTACCTATTCGACGAAAAACCTTCACTATTTCAGCTTACCAGCAGTTCATCTTGCATAAATCTCTACAATTCGTACAGGTTTGAGTCCACTTTCTTATTTTTATTTTATTGTATTCATTGCATAGCTAGAGGAGCGAGTTATTTATTTGGCTGATATTTATGATATAAAAAATGATGTTGTGGTTTCGTGCACCTGTATTTATAGCCTTGCTAGCGTATCTAGATTCAGGCATGCTTCAACACTATCAATCCTTATTTCTTTGCTCCTTTCTTTCCCTTTTTTGGGTGTAATCTGTTGCTTGTCGATTTATTCACTTGGCATATAAACTCAAAACTGAATTTTAATAATCAATTTGAATAGAATAATAAGAACTAGCCATGGCATAAATTAGCTGAAATAATGAAAGAAAAAAAACTTTACTTTAGATACAGCTCTGAATTAAGTAATTAAAAAAGAAAAATATAGGATTGAAAATAAGTCTAATTCCTGCACTTTTTGGCTACGCAACCATCCCAGCTCTCATTTGATATTTCCAAATGCAATGTTTGATATTTCCTTGATCATAAGCTCCTTATTTGCCTTTTGTTTTCACATCGTTTTCTGCTAGGTTCTAGTGTTCTATTCAGAACATGATAATCTTGGTGCTGCATTTTTCAATTAGTATATGTTATTGGTTAAATGTGATTTCACTTGCATTCTACAGTATCAAAGTTTTGCTAAATTTCGCTATTTGTAGTTTCATGGTTATGGAATGAATCCTTGATTAGTTGTTTAAATTCTACTATCATGATTAGGATTCTGGATCATGCTACCATAGAGATGTTTAAAAATACTGTCATTTGGAAATTCAGCAATGTATTTTTCTACAAAATAGGGCATGACTAGGAAATGGGCTATATATGTGTTTGAAATGACATTTCAACTAGTACCTTGTAACATGCATGGGATATGATGTATGTAGTTAACTGCGTGGATCATATGTGACGTTGGACTGATATCTTTTAGGATAACATTTAGCATTGGACTTATTCCACCATTTCGCAATAAAGTCTCTGACTTGAGCATTATCTACTGTTTATCTAACAAATTTTACCTGGACATGAATGAATTTTGTTGCTTATGAACGTACATGACACAAGTTCTTGAAAGCATTGCTTATTTGCCTATTTGTGGTGGTTTCCTGACTTCCAAATGTTGGCAAGCATTCTAGTGTTAATTCATCTTTGCTCTTTGATAAATGTTCTTTTCTTTTTTATTACATTAATTAATGTTTAGCATCGTTTTGAGCAAACAACAGAAATTGCAGGGGCAGTGGCCACCATTCTCCTCTAATTTTAGAACCCTAACCCTAGATATTCTTATTTTGAATTTTTGATTATTGGGTTGCAATAAAAGAACAAAGCAATTATATATGTTTTATCTTCTTTACGTGGGTGAGAGGATGGTAAGTTACTACAATCAGTAATAATAAGTTGACTACATTTATTTATTCTCTCCACATTTTGTGAAACAATCTTATTAATTGGCTTGTTGCCTTGAACTTTTATTCTCTATACTACAATAAAAGCGCAGGTAGTAAAACCAAATGGAGGTTAATAAATTCAGATTTAAGCGGTTCATAGACAGTCCATCCGTTCGGACAGCTCACCAAAGGCCTAAGCGACCCAGTTTTCTCCATCTAATGGGACAATTCGCCAAAGGCCTAACTGGCCCATAGACATTCCATCCATTCGGACATTTCGCCAAAGGCCTAAGTGGCCCATAGTTCTCTGTCCAATGGGACAATTTGCCAAAGGCTTAAGCGGCCCATAGACAGTCCATCCGTTCGAAAATTTCGCCAAAGGCCTAAGCGGCCATAGACAGTCCATCCGTTTGGATATTTCACCAAAGGCCTAAGCGACCCATAATTCTCTATCCAATGGGACAATTCGCCAAAGGCCTAAGCGGCCCATAGTTCTCCGTCTAATGGGATAGTTTGCCAGATGTCTAAGCAGTCCAGTTTTTTCCGTCTAATGGAACAGTTCGCCAGAGGTAACCTGAACAACCCAGCCTAATCTTTTGAATCTACAAGTTGAGGTACACAACCTTCACCATTTAACTTAACGGACACAATTGATAAGTCATCATTATCCATTGAAGCGAAAACTCCCTAGGCATGTATTATAGATAAAATCGCCAGTCTGAATAAATAATTAAATTGTGAAAACATTATTTACTAAACATACTTAGATCGCCCAACATTTTAAACAATGATATGTTCGGACAATAAAAGAACAAATAAAAAAGCTAAGTAAAAAAGACTACAAATTGGAAACTCTCCTTTCATGAAGTTCAAATTCTTTATATTATTTCTACGATAAGTTACAAATAAAAACGCTCTGCGAATATTACATTTGGACATAAATGACCAAATAACTTATGGGAGACTACTATTAATATATAATAATAAAATTATTTTAATTAAATAAATAGACTCCTAAAATAATTTTAAATAGGAAGTAAATCATGATTCAGAATTCTTATTTGATATAGACTATTTAGACTCCACTATATATATGCTAACCCTAAAATCGGGTTAATTACAATTATTCTCTCCCGAAATTCTGAGAGTTTAACATGTATGTTTATGATTTATTATAAATTATTATTTATTTATTTAAAATATTAATGTATCACTTATTTAGTGTAGTGTGTCCTAAGCATATATATGCCTTGCTTATTTAAAAATCATCATATCTTGTACGTTCTCGTATCTTGTGTCCCTTTGTCCGTGCAACTTAGCTTTCAGACATATGAGATTGCTCCATATACCAAACTAATCAATCAAAGTATTTTTTTTCATTACCAATAAAAAATGATTGTTCTTTTAATTTGTTTTTGTCATTGAAATAAGAAATTAAGTTTTTTTTATTATTTTATGTTTATAATTTATTACAAATGATTATTTATTTATTTGAAATATTAATGTATTACTTATTTTGTGTAGTGTGTCATAAGCGTGTGAATGTCATATTTTTTTAAAAATTATCATATTTTGTACGTTCTCGTATCTCATGTCCTGTGTCCATGCAACATAACTCCTAACATATGAGACTACTTCATACATCAAGCTAATCGACTAATTTTTTAATTACTAATTAAAAATTAAGTTTCTTTTTATTTGTTTTTATGTCGTTAAAATAAGAAATTAAGTTTTGTATTTTATGTTTATAATTTATTATAAATAATTAATTATTTATTTAAAATATTAATGTATTACTTATGTTTAGCTCTAACACTTATGATTGAATAATTGTCTTTCTTATAACCTGTCCCTTTATGTTGAAAATCAAACCATTAGCATTTGAATAGGAAAATACTACGATTGCCAACATATTGCAACTCTACACCTCTTTTAGTAAACCATAGTACTCTTTCTCAAGGGAATTATCATCACCTCTAGATAACACACCTGGATTTTGACTACTCCTGCTTCTCTAACGATCTAAAGAATGAAATCGATAACCATTTATTATATAACTAGTGTATCTTTTAAAATGAGTTAAAGGGCCATCGACTAATTGGAGAAGGTCAATTGGCACATAACTTTGCGTGTGCAATTCGACCACCTGTATAATATGCTCAAATTAATCATAAATGTTCAACATTTACGAGTTAGTAATTGTGAAAGTTCCTTTAAAAAAGAGAATAGTATCAAAATTCAAATATGTACACATTTGTAGAACCATTTAGGAAATTCTGATTTGTATCGTTTCATAAATTCCAAGTCCCTCATTATTGGTAATGCATCCCTAAAGTGACTGTAATGATAACTTATGAGAAATTGACTCATATCAGTATAATCAAATGTTAACGAATATTAGTTAAAAGAATATATACTCGATATAGGGCCAAACTTCCTCAAAATTTTTAAGGATATAATGGTGAGCTTTTTGCCTCCAATCTTCAGACAACCATTGATAGTCACCTTTACCTAATGGACAACCGAATTCTTTAAAAATAGTAAAAGAACTTGTGTTCTCATTATAATTACCATAATTATGATTCCTCGAAGACTGATTGAATTTGGTGTCAATACCCTCAAGGTATCTAGAATAAAATGTTAAGCACTCATCAGCAATATATGCTTCAGCCATGGAGCCCTTTGGTTTTGCTTCATTTTGGACCGATGATTTGAATGTCTTCAAATGTCTTTCTATAGGGTACATCCATCTAAACTGCATTGGTCTTGCAATCTCTGACTCACTAGGTAAATGCATAAAATCAAAAAATGAAGGTATAAATATCATCTCCGACTTGCACAGTGTTAATGCAATTTTGCTCTGGAGCCGATCTAAATCATTGGATTTTAGAGACTTAAAACATAAGTCTCTGAAAAGTGCACTCAATTCGACAAGTGGCTCACACACTTCATTAGGCAAGAATCCACGTATAGCAAGTGCTAGCAACCGCTACATAAATACATGACAGTCATGACTCTTTAACCAGATATTTTTCATCCTCTAATGTTAACACATCGAGAAATTTTTGAAAGGTAGCCATCGGGTGTCTTCAAATCAACCAACATTTTAAACATAGCTTCCTCTTCATTATTAGCCAACACAAAACATGCAATTGGAACATAAACTTTACCTCTATCTTCAAAGCGATGAAGTTGAGGTCTAATGCCCATACTAAATAGATCATATAAACTATTTAGAGTATCTTTAGTCTTCCCTTTGATGTTCATAATAGTACCTAGCACATTGTCAAACACATTCTCCTCGATATGCATGACATCTAGATTGTGTCGGATGAGGAGATATCTCTAATATGGCAGCTAAAAAAAAAAAGCTCTTTTTCCTCCAATTGTGCAAACTATTTGATGAATTGTATTTCATTTTGAAGGCTCTACTACATGGCATCTGCATGAAATTGGCATGCTCTATTAACGCTTCTTCTCCTAATAATGGCAATGGCATTTCTCTAGTCTCTATCTTACCATTGAAAGCTTTAACATTTCTTCGCCACTTATGATTCCTGGGAAGGAACCTTTGGTGATCCATATAGCACATGTTTTTGGAGCTTGGCAAATACAATGAACCAGTATGCTTGTGGCACGAAGGACAAGCCATGTAGCCCTTTGTTGACCATCTTGATAAGTTTGCAAAAGCTGAAAAGTCACTAATAGTCCAAAGAACAGCTGCATGTAGAATGAAATTTTGTTTTCCATGTGCATCATAAGTGTTCACCACCACATCCCATAATTCCTTCAACTCTTCAATCAAAGGTGCTAAAAATATATCAATACCCATTCCTGGACTATTTTCACTAGGTATCAACATTGATATCATCAATTAAGGTTGTTTCATACACAACCAAGAAGGTAAATTATAAGGTACAAGAATAACCGACCAAATGCTACATTGAGAGCTAAGATTTTCAAAGGATTGGGATCCATCTATTGCTAAATCAAGCCTAACATTACGTGGATCACTAGAAAAGAAGGATATTGCTCATCGAAATTCTTCCATGCTAGAGTATCAACTGGGTGTCGCATTGTATTATCGTCAACCCTTTTCTCCTTATGCCACCTCATATCAGAAGCTATTTTTGAAAACATAAATATGCTAGTGATTGTGCCCTAGGCCAATAGTTTGGACCTTATGTTATTTGAATTTAATCAATAAAAGGTTACTTTTATTATTATTATATTATTTTTGCATGTTGCTTTATAATAGTATATATCCCTAATCATAAGTGAAATATTGACTAGTATAAGTTTGAATGTGTATGGTGATGCCATTCAAGCTTATAGGTACTTGTGGGGACAATGTACTGGATAAACTCGCTTTGAGATCATTACATGGGTCGATGTCATTAATGATCTCAATATGGTTATGTCATTGAATCCTTAGACCTGAGGTCGTCACAGTTTCCTACATGAGGAGCATTGTGTTTTGACATGATCAAACGTCATCTTTAATCGGATGACTATAAAGGTTATGGTTGACCATAATGTAAATCATGTAGAGGATAGTGCACGATCGAGATAGGATTTGTTCCTTTTTCATAAGAGAGATATCTTTTGGGCCCCTCGATAAGTAGGATTGAGAAATGCATGGCCGTGCTCAAATAAATTGATATAGAGTGATCAATTTGATTTGATTTATCAGTCTGCTTAAGAATCGAGAAATGGATATGTTTGAACAATATATGTATGACGTGATCCATGACTTATGTTCAAATTAGATATCGTGTAACAAAAGGAATCATGACATGTATCATTAGGTTTTATATCGGACAAACGATTTCATATTTATTGAGTAATCATAATGTCTGGCTAGAGATTGCTTATGATTTGTGGGCTGCATTGTGAGTATGGCCCACTGCCAACTAAATATGGACCTATTGGGTTGCACACCAGATCATCATGGACGAGCATAGGGTTTTAATGGGCTTAAAATTTGATTTAAGGCCCAAGGGATTAAAAGAATCAGATTGCACGAATTGGGCTTTAAATTAGATTTAAAATCCCATTAGCAAAATCTGATATGATGGCTTTTCTGATTAGGGTTTTATTTTAATATATAAATGTTATATACATATAAAATAAAAGAATGATCATTAAAGAGATCAGATCAGAAAATCGCCTCCTTCTCCCTGTTTAAAGAAAAACCCTAACTGCAACTTTACGGAGCTAGCAGCCGTGCGCTCGTCTGGTGGGATCGTGTGTGGATACCAGTAGAGGACGTTCGCCTGAGGAGCAGTGTCTGTCCGTGGTGAAGCACGTCTTCAAACCCTAGGTTTGTAATTAAATCCTGTCATTCGAAAATATTGAAATACATGGATCCTTGGCGGGTTTTTGCGATGTCACTTTTTTATTTCCGCTGTGCAGTATGTAAGACACCTGCAGAAACCTTACATTTATTATGTGAGATCTTCAATGATCATAAAAGTTTGAAATATATTTTTTATCAGAGGGATCTAAATTTGAGATAAAGACGCTGGATGGAATTTCTTGAGGATTATGATTGTACTATTCAATATCATGCTGGAAAAGCTAATGTAGTGGCATATGCTCTAAGTCGAAAGTCTGTCGGAAGCTTAGGTTATATTACAATAGATAAGAGACCGTTAGTTTGGGAACTTAGTGAGATTCTTGATGGAAATCTTGTATTAGAAATCCCTAATATGGGTGCTTTGATAGCTCATTTCAGGGTGAGACCCATGTTGTTTGAAAGAATCAAAGCTGCTATAACGGACTATTTTTTAGGGACTTTTTCAGTGTCGGTAATAGTGATTTACCGGTTTGTGAATAGTACCATCGGTTCGGGACATGGTATTATTTCGGCCCGAAAAAATTACTACATGTTTTTAATATGTTAATTAATATTTTTAGAGCATGTTTACATGATTTAGATGGGCAGAGAATATTTCACGAATATTTTTGAAGAATTACGGCAACTAGTGAATATTATTTTTTATTGTGGTATATTAAGAAATAAATGGTGAATTATTTTTGGAAAGTTAATTTAATTAATTTGTGGAGTTAAATAATATTTAGAAATGAATTATTTGAGGAATATTTAGAGCCATTGGATGAGATTACCTAAGACTTGATCTTGGCCATTGATTTAGCAT
>CANUEX010017689.1:0-69599 GCA_948099535.1 Jatropha multifida
TATTAAATAAAAACAAACCGTCCAAGGTAAGTTGCCGGGGAGAAAAAAATAGTGACGCACAGTGTTTTTCAAAAATATCCGATTCGGGTCTAATTTAAATTAATTCGGTCCAATTAAAAAAATATTGGTCCGATTTTATTCTATTAATGGTTATTCAATAAATTTTCGGGCGAACCAAAATGATTTTCGATCCCCATAAGATTACGTAGCGTAATATTATTGGCTAATAATTTATAATTTAAATTTAAATGGGAATGTTTCGAAATAAAAATTTCGGGGTATTGCATCTTAATTAATATGTTTATTTATCAAAAAATATACAGTCAAACTTTTGATATAAGAAAAATTAAAATCTCAACTTTTATCGTTGAACAAATATTTTAATAATAATATATAATACGAACAGAGGAAGAAGATGGAGAAAAAGAGGGATTAGAGTTCGATAAATAGCCTATTGCATGCTTTAGTTTTTTACAGCTCGAGTGTAGGTGCACTACCTGTCGTTCGACTATCAGGAATCATCGCTAAGAAAACGACAAAGGCGGCAGCACCGTTGATAAGTTGGAAACTGATGGGCCGTTACAATTCGGACAAGGCTCCATTAATGCAAGGTCAAGCCTCAATGCTCTGTGCCGATACTGATTGGGACAAGACGATCCATTAATCCAAGCTTAACTCTCAAAGGTCCATGATGCTTTTGGGCCTGGCTAGACCCAGCTTGATTGAGAAACCTAATATTTCAGTCAATGATCTGCGAATCTAATCAAGTAGTATTATTTAATTTAAGATATATTTTATATTTGTATAATATATAAACAATGATTTATTGATTATATTTTAATTTAAATGAAATATAAAAAATAGAACACTGAAAGTAATTAATAAAAAGCTCACGTCGCCTTCCTCACCAGGGGAATCAAGGAAATTGTGAGGACTGAGGACTGACATTTAGCACATAAAATTCCATTCTACCATCGTCAACAAATTACTCGCTCGATAATGTCTTAAATTTCTCATCTCTTTTTCTGCCTCTTTAATGGGTGACAGGAAACTGCCCGCAGATATTCCTTCAAATTACGTGACTCTTCTCGAGCTTCAAGAACGCTGGGTTAAGGAGCAGCAGCGAAAGCAAAGGGAGAAAGAAGAAGAAGAAGAAGGCAACAAGCAAAAGCTCATACAACGGGGAAATGAAGAAGAAAAAGAGCGAAACACCCAAGCTCAGCTGCTCAAAGACGGCCAAAGGAATCGGTGGCGGAATTATCGGAATTTGGCGAAAAATGGTCGCGATGATTGTCCCGAGGAAAATGATTCCGAAATAGTGGCTGCAGTTGTTGAAGGAAATGAGAGTGAGAGTGCCGTGAAGGAGACGAAGAGCAAAGGTTGGGGTAAGAATTGGAAACAAAAGCAGCAGAAAAAGGAGAAGGAGAAGATGGAGGATGGAGAAGCTAGGGAAAAAGAAGAGGAGGAAAGAAAGGCGGGCCAGACACACACTCCGCCAGTTAAGAGCGAGGGGAGTGTTCCGGTGAGGAGGCATGACAGGAGGGATATAAGGTTGGAGTTTAGGCCGAAAATTACTAGCGTGGTTCAGAAGAGAGACCGGACAGTGACAATGGAGAGAGAAGTTGTGAATGTGACGGAAGCGACTGAGGACGCTGCAGTCAAAATCAAGAGGGAGAGTGAGGGGACTGTGGAAATTGAAGGAAAGCTTAGGAATCTATCTGTAGAAGAAGAGAATGAAAGATTGGAAACCCAAAGTAGGATTGTGAATCGCAGCAATAGTCAGTACAGAGGTTATAATGCGAATATTAATAGCCGGAATGTTGAGTATAGAGGATATAATAGTGGTGTGAAGCCCCGTATGGGACAATATTATGGGAGGTTTAATGGACAATATAGAGGAAATTATGGGAAGTTTAATGGACAATATAGAGGAAATTATGGCAGGTTTAGAAAGGGACGACAGGATGGAAAGGTTTGGGTGAAGAAAGAACAGGTTGCTGATAATGATGGGGGTATCGGAGTGGTGGGGTTGAAGAAAGAACAGGTTGCTGATGACGGTGAGGGTATCGGAGATCAAAGCTCGAGCAACTTAGCAGCATTATAGCGATTTGATTGGTAATGGCTATGTGATTTTACATTAATTTTTTTACTGGTCTGTGAAGTTTTTGTGTCTGTCCCATGCTCATTCGCTTCTTGAAATGGCTTTGTCTTGTTGGTATATGAAATAAATTTATTTGAATATTTATCATCCTATTGAGCACCCAGCGTTAGAAATGATAATCTGGAGGTTGTCACTATGTCTTAGGCAGATATTATCTGTTGGGTGCTTTTCCTTTTCAATTAAAATTTGTTGTCCAAAATGAAAAGTTGAAGAAGAATCTAAGATGACGAGCAAGTTTTGCTTCCAAAGGAGAATTATAAACAACATTTTCTGACAATATTGGCATATAATTTAATGAGGCTGCATATAATTTTCTTTCACTTTGTTCCTTGCACGCTCTTCCCATGTAGCATTGGCTTCAACATTATGATTATTGTGGTAGCATGCTATTTAACCATATCTTTGTGCTATTATTTAGGGCTGTGTTACATTGCTTCTTCTGAACTGGCATTAGAATTAGATTTATATTAAGTGTCACTTTAACAAAGGCTATAGAAGAAAACTCTGCTATATTTGAATGGGATTCTGTGATGCATGTGTTTGTAGGCAAGTCCTACAAGGGACGTGGGCCACAAGATTAATTGGCAGAATTAAATCTGCGCAGATTTGGGATGCAGCAACTCAGTTTAGTGGTCCCATTATTTTCTATTTAAATATTATTATTACTTCCTAATTAATTATTTTAATTACAATAGGAGTTCGAGTAGTTATCTTTCAGTAGTTTCCTACTCTATTTAGGAAACTTACTTCTACTATAATTACTTTATTAGTGCTTGTATTTCTCTATAAATTGGAGGCTTAAGGTATTAAATAAACAAGCAGATTATTTTCTAACTAATTGAGATCTAGACTCTCTCCTAACGAGTCTAAGGTTAGAGCTTCCTCCCACGAGCTTAGGTTGTTTTCTTTTTTCTCTTCAGCAACCATAGGTCGTGGAAAGAATAAATTAAAAACAAAAGCTTTAACCCCTGAATCTGATTTCAC
Organism: Jatropha multifida; assembly: GCA_948099535.1. Lineage (NCBI taxonomy): Eukaryota > Viridiplantae > Streptophyta > Magnoliopsida > Malpighiales > Euphorbiaceae > Jatropha > Jatropha multifida. The sequence goes on from CANUEX010017689.1 coordinate 3,146, forward strand.
TCTTAATAGACCAGTGACGAGATCTTGGGCACGTGAACACAACAGATTCATATCGTGATTATGTTTAGGAATATAACTTCTGAAAGAGTGATGATGTTTAAGACTATAGCTTCTGAAAGATTGATACATATATATTTCCACTTGATATATCCTGTGGAAGATAGCTATTTGTTGCAATTACTTTTATATGTGCAGACAAGCTTTGACAATGGAATTACATGGTTTTAGCTGTCTTCTTCACCTTTCAATTTTTTACATGCTTGTGTTATTCTTTCTTTGATAAATGTAGCCAAACTAAAGATGTTGATGCAAAATTTTGGATGTCTTTGGAGAAGTATCCAAGTTCGTGACATTCATTCAAGTCTTTGTCGGAGTATTCTTTTAATCCTGGACATTAGGATGTGGATTGAGTTGTTAATGGACCTTTCGAAGGTTGCAGCAAATGGAGAAAGAAATTGTGTTTGAGTCCCTAGGATGATAAAGGATGCTATATTAGTTTTGAGCTTGACTTGTATGTTAGATCGTGAGATTTTGGACAGTATTTTGAGGAGGATACAATTCATGCTTCAGTATCTTACTTGGTCTGGTGCTTCAGAATATCATAGACCAAATAGTAGTGAATGAATTTACGGATTGTTAAATTATATACATACAAGCATGTTGTGATTTGAGATTTCTGAACTGTTTATTTCAACCAAGAATTACGCCTTGAATTCTTTATTCGTTGAAAGCAGGAAACCATAATATATTTGATTTCCATACATGAGGAGGGTATTGGGAACTTGACTAGTAAATGCACTTTTTCTAGAAAAGAAATGCCTTTCAGTATAATTATTCTTGTATAATTATTCTTACCTAAAGGCTACATTCTTTTTTATCTAGGTAAATGTTGTGAAATTGAAATGGATATTGGTCACTGTGCTCATCAATTTTACATTTCAAAATATTAGAACATGTAGGTGCAATTTTATATTTATTTCAGTATAGTGGTATGTTTAAGTCTGATGAATTTCCTGTTGAAACACTGAAACGAGGATTATCAGAAGTTCTATCTGAAGTGTATAGATAGGACCCAAAGAATGTCAAATCCATCCTTCTTTGACATGGATCTGTTCATTCATATTCTCAGTTGGATTAACAAATGATGCAGAATACAAGTATCTAGTTGCAGCTGAATGAGCAGATGAATGCATTAGCGTTTAGGTACCATCTGAAGATCTAGGTTTCTTTGACATCTCCTAAGTCCTGCTCTATATACTTCGTGTTTGAATTTGTCAAGTTTGCAGTTTGCACTAACTGGAGAATAGATAGACAGTTATAGATGAGGTATAATGTTTAATTTATAACTTAATGGATCAAATATAGTTAATATAGAAACTCTGCAGCCAGGATTGCAGACAAAGAAGAGAATTGTTGTCCTTAAAATGGAAGGGTATCAATGCTTGCAAACTGCATAGAAATATACAAATAGCTAACCTATCTAGGTGGTGCATGCTGTAGTGACAATAATGTTAGGATTGCTTTTTACCGAGTTCCTCCTATGGGAGTTATGCTCTTTGCACAGTTAGGGCCTTTTGGCTGCTATTTCTACCAGTGAAAAAAGAAATGATATTATGAACTGGGAGGGCGAATGTGATAGGATCCATGCCCATGTGCATAGAACAACGAGGGAACACAATCCCGCCTGAACCAAATAGCTTCTCTGAAATTGTTGGGATGGTTTACTATAACAGATGTAAATTTGAGTCAAAAAGGGAAGGCAAAGGGACTTATTGTCCTATGGGACAGCTGAAAAACTAAATCTCTAGCGACCTTGATATTCAGTTCAACTTGACTTTTGTAATTTAAAGACGGGTGCATCCACTATGTTTAGACACGTATGGAAATATTATTGTTGCTTGTTCCATTCTTTTTCATTAAGGAAAATCAAATGCTAACTAACAGTAATTCACTGTGTGAACAGATGTTGACTTTTTGTGAATGCTTAATCATGGTAGTTGGTTTGTTGCTTCTTTTTGAATGTTTGATCATGGATGCATTAAGAATATCTGTTCAATTTACAGCATGATCTGATTTGAACATTTTAAAATGCAGGTTCGCTGGCAACTGTGGAAGATCAAGAGAATGAAAGGAAGAATTAATAGTGGAAGCAATTGAAATGTTCAGAAAATAAAAATAAAAAAACCCCCGCAAAATGTATAGTCTGAAGCTCATTTCAGTCATTTCTAAACAATGAGAAGTATCAAGACATATAGATACCTATGTTTCATTGTGCTGTTATGTTTAATGTCAGTGTCACTTATTATCGATGATAAATATGCACAAAGGCATGTCAACTTATTGACATACCAGCATTGAATGGCTAATTGTAGTTTTTGCTGATATTGGGGATTTAGAAGAAATTTATATGTTTGAATTTGTTTCTCTGGCAGACAACAGGTTTATCTGATGACATTTGGACATTATGCAAAATCTGTGTTCAAAGCTATAGATTCATATTAGGACTAACATCTGGACGTCACATAGCGCTAGATTTAAAGCCGATCGGAGGCCAACATGTAGAAACACTGTCAGTAAAATAAAATCCATTCAACACGGGAAAGAAAATGTACAACCGTTGCCCATTAGCTGATAAATGCATCAGAAACCATTAGACAATCATGTAGAACAACGTGTTAATGATAGGTTACGATCTTGCCTCAACGAAACTGTAATGTATAGAGTTCAAATTTCCCAGAGAGATACCTCCAATTATGATTGAGATCATTAATAAAAAAAGTAAAATTGAATTAATTTAAAATATCTTATGTAATAATTAACAGTTAAGGTCGCCAGCTTCCGGCTCAATAACAGTTAATATCCAAAATGTAACGGTCAGCATTCCTGGCAATGGAAAAACGTCTGTTGGTGGATTCATTGCCAATTTTGGAGCTCTGCATGCTCAATATACTATTTACTTAACATTCTTCTTAATTTTTGACAAGTGCCTCTAAGAGAAAAGACATGGTCCAAGCCGGAAGCTGTGGTAGTGGTGGTGGTGGTGGTGGCGGTAGTGGTGGTGGTGGAGGTGGTGGTAATAAAAAGGCTGAGGAGTTACAACCACATCCAGTGAAAGAGCAGTTACCTGGAGTTCAATATTGCATCAACAGTCCTCCTCCATGGCGTCTGTACTCTGTTTTATCTATTTTATTATTATTATTCTTATTATGGACTCGCACTTATTTGGTATTCTTTATGTGCAGATGAAGCTATTTTATTGGGGTTCCAGCACTATCTTTTGGCACTTGGTGTTACTGTTCTGATACCAAGCTTGATCGTCCCTCTAATGGGCGGTGGCGATGTAAGAATTTGATTTGCGTGATTTTGATTTTTTTTTTTCTTATGTCCATTAATTTTAACTTAATGAGTCTGTCCATACATGTGACAGGCTGAGAAGGCTAGAGTAATACAAACATTACTCTTTGTTTCAGGATTTAGCACATTTTTTCAGACTTTATTTGGCACCCGCCTTCCCTCTGTGGTTGTGGGTTCATATGCATATGTTATACCCACTACCTCAATTCTCCTAGCCAGTAGAAACAATATGTTCATTGATCCCCATGAGGTGATGCTTTGCACTTTGCTCAAAATCTCTTCTTTTTATTAATAGAATCTATGAATTTGATTCTATTTAGCCTTTTCCGGGTATTTTCAGAGGTTTGTACAAACAATGAGAGCAACACAAGGTGCTTTAATCATCAGTGGCTGTTTCCAAATAGTTACGGGTTTCTTTGGTCTTTGGAGAAATGTAGTCAGGTTAACCTTTTAAAATTTCTCAAATAATGTTACAGTAGCATATGCTTGATTGCTGACGAATGGATTAGTTGACTTCTTCTAATCATTATTTGGCATTGTTTATTTTCGATTCATGGTGATATTTTTTCTGTTTCGTTTTTCATTTTTCCAGGTTTCTTAGCCCTCTTTCTATTGTACCGTATGTAACTTTCACAGGTCTTGGTCTCTATTACCTTGGTTTTCCTACTGTAAGAAGCTCCAGATCCTTCATATTTGTACTTTCACTAGTTCAATTTTCAATTATACCTTATGCTACCGAGTGGAATGTTTGTCTCAATGTAATAAAAATGAATGGGTGGAATTGTTCAATATTTCAAGAACATTTTCTTTTTTAGAAAAAATGACTTGCTCCTCTTTCTTGTTTTCTCCTTGTAGCTAGCAAATTGTGTTGAAGTTGGGCTTCCAGAAATATTTGCAATGGTTTTCATATCACAGGTAAGCGGCAATTTAGCATGTGCTTAATTTTCCCTTTATTCAATTGCTCCTTTACAATAACCTCAAAATTTAGACTTATTAACTGATTAATACTACGCAGTATCTTCCCAACTATGTGAAGTCAAAAAGGCCCATATGTGATCGGTTTGCAGTTCTGTTCTCTGTTGCTCTTTCATGGTTATTTGCACAACTTCTAACTGCAAGTGCTGTTTATGATAATAAACCTGCAAAAACTCAGATGAGTTGCAGAACTGACCGTGCAGGACTTGTCAGTGCATCACCTTGGTAAGGCTGTACTATAATTGCTTCTACTCGATATATAGTTTTCTTATAGCTGATCTGGTTATTATCTCATGTAACCAAATTCATTTTACCTGCTTTAGCTCTGTGATAGATATTATTATCTCACATTGTGTAATTAAGTGCAGGATTTATATTCCTTATCCATTTCAGTGGGGAAGCCCAACATTTAAGGCTGGAGAAGCTTTTGCAATGATGGCTGCTGCTTTGGTTTCTTTGTTTGAGGTATATATTAGTCAAGTGATTTTGCATAAATCTCTTTCATCTTTTGGGACAAACAATAATGAGTTAGAAAAGATATAGAAAAATGTCTGATTAGAAATCGGAAAGTCTTCTGCCTTGACATTATACTCCCATCAATTGCAGTCTACGGGCACATTTTTCGCGACAGCGAGATATGGAAGTGCCACTCCTGTTCCACCTTCAGTTATCAGCCGTGGGACTGGCTGGCTGGTACAATGCCTTTTATTATTATTATGTTCGCTAAACATTGGAATTTTCATGTTAGTTCTAGCTTCTAATTTGTTTTTTATTCATTGCTTAACGAATCTTTTTAAAATTTCAGGGGATTGGGGTGTTGTTCAATGGTTTTTTTGGTTGTCTGACAGGATGTACTGCATCAGTGTAAGAACAGTGGTTTAACTATAAATCCTTAAATTCTACAGCAGAATTAAAAACCTGTTCTGTATAGGGAAAATGCAGGTCTTTTGGCATTGACAAAAGTAGGAAGCCGAAGAGTAATTCAAATATCAGCTGGATTTATGATTTTCTTCTCTATATTTGGTAAGTTCCCTTTGTTCTCAATAGTCAGTATGATATTTGTTCTCTCTTTCCATTTTATCGTATTAACCTTTTTCCTTAACCAGGAAAATTTGGGGCACTATTTGCATCTATACCTCTGCCAATTGTAGCAGCTATGTATTGTGTTCTATTTGGTTATGTCTGTAAGTAAAATTTTGCACTCTTTCTATCAAGATTCAGCTTTTTCCCTATAAACAAACAGATTTTATTTTCTAACATTTCCCTATATATTTTGCACACAGCTTCTGCAGGCCTCGGTTTTCTCCAGTTCTGTAACCTGAATAGTTTCAGGACAAAATTCATCCTTGGCTTTTCTTTCTTCATGGGCATTTCAGTACCGCAATACTTTAGAGAATACTATCAACAAGGATCACATTGCGGCTATGTTTACACAGGTTCTAGATGGGTGAGGTTCTCTAACTCGACTGGCATTACGTTCCTTTCGATGGCTTTTCATTTTTTTTTGTTTATATAATTGTTGGCTGTTCATTGGATTGCAGTTTCACGATATAGTGACTATCATCTTCACATCCCATGCGACTGTGGCTGCTTTGGTTGCATTTTTCCTGGATTTCACTCTTTTTCGCGAAAATGATGAAACAAGAAAGGACAGTGGCTTGAAGTGGTGGGAAAAATTCAGCTTATACAATTCAGATGTTAGAACTGATGAATTCTATGCATTACCTTGTAGACTTGATAAACTTTTCCCAGCCATTTAATCTTTCATTAATTGCCTTTTAATGGCTGAAAAAAATAAGTTATAGAAAAAAAAAAGTTTACTTTGCAGCTATTTTTTCCATTTTCAAAGCTCCTCTAAGTTCTTGCCGAAAATTTCTGCTTTATTGTAAATTTTGTATTGTTCTTCCTAAATTTTTGCAAACTGAAGCATGAAAATCTGAGATAATCTTGTAAATGTGGACAATATGGTTATTATAAATATAAGCCCATTGCCAAACAAACCATAACATAACAGCAGATAAAAATTGTACAGAGTGAGACTGCCATTTGTCCATGCTAAAGATAGGTAATTTTAGTTGGGATTCTTTCTTTCCGGGTTCATCAAGATTTTCCAACTGGAGAGAATTTTCTTGCATGACTGTTTTTTGGGGATGGGTTCTCTTCTATTTTCTCTGCAACTAAAATAAAACCGACCTTTAAAAAGAGTTATATCTCTTCTGGGTTTTCCTTGAAGGCTTGTTTCTTCCATTCAAAGGTACATTACCTTTTCCATCTTTAATCTCATTTGTTCCTTTTTCTCCTTTTTTTTTTTTTTTCCTTTTCTTTTCATTGACGGTGAATGAGTCCCTTTGTCAGGCTAATTTTATAATGCCTCGTGATTAATTTTGTGTTCAAGCTCTGAAAAACTTTAATTTTTTAAAGGCAAGGTTTATTTCATTTTGGTAATTGAGCTTTGTTTTCTTTTTTTTTCCTCCTTTCACGTTTTTGAGGCTTTAATTTAGATCCAAAAGTTACTTACATGTTCCTCTAAAAAAAAAAGTTACTTACATGTTTATGGATGTTGTCAATAATAATACCAGATTAGATTAATTTCAAAAGAGAAGCCTGCAAAAGAACTGGTCTTCCATGATCCTGTCTGGAAAGAGAGAATAAGTTATTGATCCTAAAGAGCAAATAATAAGTTGGGTTGAAGAAAACAAATTATCTAGCTTTCCAATAATCTATTCTGGCCACTGAACCAAATTTTTGTTTGAACAATCGAGAAACCTTTGCATTCCAATTTTTTGTTCTTTTTTTTTCTTTGGGTTTGACATAAGACAAATCTTGATCCTTCCTAGACATTGCTCAAACAAGAATTAAAGAATCTGCCCAAATTTCGATTCCTCCATCCTTTTTTATCACAATTTGACAAGTTAATCCCAAATTCGATCACCTTAATCAAAAAACCATTGCTGAAAAGTTCAAATTATTTTTCTCAATAAAATTTCTATGTTCTACCAGCAATTTATTGTGTGAAAACATAAGCAATAATTTGTATCTTACGCATCAACAATATCAGAGAAATGATTGTTTGATAATCTTAAGATATAATTTGTTTTGGACTTTGGGTGACAGATGATTCCTAGCCGTTACAAGAATTTGTTTCCTTCATCTGAAAATATTGATGGTCCATTAGATTGCGAAGATGGGAATGAAGTCAGTTCCAAGGAAGGAAGGGGTCATATATTATGGAAGAAAGTGAAATACCAGCTTGTTGAATATCACTCATTGCCAGGTTACTTAAGGGACAATGAATTTATCCATGGTTATTACCGCGCAGAATGGCCATTGAAGCAAGTTCTTCTTAGCATCTTTAAAATCCACAATGAGACTCTTAATGTCTGGACGTGAGCATTCAGTTTTATCCAGGAAAAAGAAAATCATTGTTTTAGCTTTAATATGGATTTTGATTATTATTATTATTTAGAATTTATTTGTTTATATATTTTTGCAGGCATTTGATTGGGTTCTTCCTTTTCCTCTTTTTGACTGTATATACAGCAAGTGAAGTTCCAGATGTTGCAGAACATTTGCCTGGCATGCTGCGAAAAGCTGACTTCCACAAAATCCATTTAGACCTAATGAAATGCCTTCCGTCTTTACCTAATATGCCTGACCTTCAAAAGTTTAAGGAGGATTTGAGGTTGTCTTTGCTTCCTATGGAATTCCTTTCCTCACTTTCAGGGCATTTTGTGGAACGTCTGACCAAGTGCTTGCCTGAGAGGTTTACTCGGATGTATAATGACAGCATTTTGGTAAATGAAGTCATTTGTGATTCCGCATTTCTAATTCCACTTTTTCCTTTATTTCTGATATTCTTCGGATTTCAAATGCAGCAGCAAGGAACGGAAAATGACATGTCGAAAATGATAGCTCCGTTGATGTTTCATCCTATCACAAGATGGCCATTCTTTGCCTTTCTAGGAGGGGCTATGTTCTGTTTGCTAGCTAGCAGCATATGCCATCTCCTCTCCTGCCATTCAGAGAGAATATCCTATGTAGTCCACAGAGTCGATTATGCAGGAATTGCTGCTCTTATTGCAACCTCCTTTTACCCTCCTGTTTACTACTCCTTCATGTGCAAACCTTTATTATGCAACCTTTATTTAGGGTTTATAACATTATTAGGCATTGCCACTATTATATTCTCCCTCCTTCCAGTATTCCAGAAACCTGAACTAAGGTGTTTTCGTGCTGGTCTCTTCTTCGGAATGGGCTTGTCAGGTATTGCACCCATTCTTCATAAGCTGATACTGCACAGGAACCAACCTGAAGCGCTTCAGACTACAGGTTACGAAATCCTGATGGGGATTTTATATGGGCTTGGAGCGGTAATTTATGCTACTAGAATTCCTGAAAGATGGAAACCGGGAAAATTTGACATTGCTGGGCATAGTCATCAGCTTTTTCACATCTTAGTTGTGGCAGGTGCTTATACACATTACCAAGCAGGGCTTGTGTACCTAAGATGGCGAGATTTGCACGGATGCTAGAGTTTCAGGCAGAAAGATTGAGGCGTTTTGTTATTTTACACATCCTGTGTTTAGCTGACAGGATTATTTCCGTTTCATACTGCTCTTTTTTCTTTTTCTTTTTTTTTTTTTTCTGTTATTGGGGCCATAATAGTGAAAGAAGCACTTCATCTTTGTACCCAGACAAAGAACTTGATTAAGAATCCCAGCTTTGAGACATATTCACAAGGCAGTTAAACTGTATGTGATGTTTTTTTCCTGAAACTAAAATGTTTATGATGCTAATATTATATTATCCTGAAACAATTATCCCACTCTTCCCTTTTTTTCTTTTTTTTGGTACATAAGAAACAAAGTAAAAAGATTATGGACTATGCTATTTTGAATAAGCTATTCCCGTGATATCACGAGAAAGCTAAGGAAGAATACTATCAAGCAAATGATGCTAGCCAATCCGCACTGAGATTAGCCTCTCTGAAAATATGAATAACCGAAATAGAGTGAAAAAGAGAAAGCTGATACCTGATGGATGAAACAAGAGAACACACAACAGGAGGAGGATTCAAAATGCCATTAACCATATTTACTGCCACGAGATTGTCACCTTCCACCAAAACAGAATTGAAACCACACTGATACACAAGCTTAAGGGCTTCAATAACCCAGCACCCAACACCGAAGCATTGCCAATCGCCAAAGTAAATCCACCGAACCTTAATCCCACTCTTCTCTACTACTTCAACTGGTAAAAGTAGATAACAAGGTTTTAATCTATTGGTAAAAGAACTCAACGTTCTAATGTGGTCAAGCTGCAGCATATCATTATGAAAAGAGGGAAAAAATCTAAAAAAGAAATTTGCTTTCATTGAGATTTGAACTCAAGACCTCCCGCTTACTAAACGGGTGCTCTAACCAACTGAGCTATGAAAGCTTTACATTTTAAGTTTTTACATTTTTCAATTTGTGGAATAGCCTACTAAAACAAACATTCCAAACCTTGTAGCCTATTAGGAATAAATGAATGGTAACTATAAAATTTATTTATAAATAAATTCTAAGTAAAATCATTTATAAATGAATGTCTTATTTGTTATATTATAATTTAAAATAAAAAATTCAATTGAATTCTATAAAATTATATTTGAAATAAATTATTAAATGAAAATTTATTTATTTTTATTTTCTAGAATACTCTTGACATAACAATCTAATAAAAACCAATAATAAACACCAATATATATTTATTATATACAATATCATAATTTGTTATTTTTTCACTAAGATAATAATAATAAGTTTCATATAAATAAATAAACTCACATTCTACCCTAACTAATTAATTATATAAATATAATATATAAAATAATTATAACATTTATCATAATAGTTTTCTTTAATTTGTATAAAATATCTCTGTTCAATAAAAAAAAGATGTAAAACGTCTTATTCATTTAACTAATTAATTTAAAAATTATAAAAATATTTGAAAAAGTTATTATTGTTATTAATTATACTTGAAAATAAAAGTGCATATGACAAAAATTATAGTTTCACACTAATAATTATTAAGTTTAAAAGAAAAAAAATAAAATAGGAGGAAAGAAATGAAATACTTCAGTCCATAATAGTTTTGTCAAATAAAGTTTAATGGTTTATTATTATGATCAAATTTGATAAAATAAATAAGTTAAATAAGTAAAAAAATTTTGAAAAATTGAATTTGTAGAAGAAGATGGTAGTTTTGTAAAAAAAAAAAAATTGGAGTGTATAGTTTTATAAAATTTATTTAAAAATTTTACAAATTTTTGTAAATTTTGATATAATTAAATTCAATTTCATAAAATTAAATTTTTAAAATTAAAATCTACATTCGAAACAGCTCTAAGTTTTTTGTGATAATCCTCCAGAATCCGGACCAAGAGAGATCATCAAGGTGCTAATTATAAACAAATACTGATATATATAATTAACAACGTGATGATTAACATTTAGCTATATACCATTAAAAAGAAACTTTTGAACAATTATTAATTGGAGGCCACTGTTATACGCTCATGAACAGGATAATAATTCATATTTGAGTGATTATTTTCAGAAACGTTTCTATTTTTTCGGAAATCTGTTGGTTCGCAAGTAACCTGAGCCATTTATTGTTCAATCATGTAACAGCAATCCAATCTTAACCGTAGCTAGAATAGGACCCACCGTAGCCCAATAATTTTGGAACTAGTGGTGGTAGGCTCATTACCTAATAAAATCTGTGATCTTAACCGCGGATGGGCTTTTGATGGGCCTATCTAATTCTAATCTGAAGATTAATGTTATGGTGACATGTCCCTCTTGCTGACCTGTAAGTACTTGTTTGGAAGCCCCCAAAAGACATGGCGAGTTGTACCCGGATGACCTCTTCTTTTATATGGCAGGCACTTCTTTCGTGTATTGTACTTCTATTACATGGCCATTTTCCCAGTGCTGTTCTGATTTCTGAATTCGCCCATTGAAAGATTGCAGAATCTCTGCTACCATTTTAATCGTTCAGCTAGGGTTTTTTATGAAGATTTTTTTAAAAAAAATTATTAGATTTAAATTAAAATGTTACTAATCGTGTTCATGAATATAACAATTAATTAAAGAATCAGCTAATTTTTGTTTAATGATTTAAATTAAAATAAAATCCAAGTATCACTTATTTAATTGTATCCAAACATAGTGTTACTTTATAAGATAATCTTGATTGGAGGATTCCATTGAGATAAAATATTAAATACATTATAAAATTGCATGCGATCCTATGACCATTGATAAAGAGTCAACATCAGAACATTATTAATTGATCACCACTAAATCATAGTATGATTGGCAAGAGTTGATAAGATATACGATCATTATCCTGAACATGAATCAAGATTTTATTATCCTAAGCTAGTCGTTGCATAGAAAACTGTGCCGCAACTCACAGAATAACATTCAACCTCAACCTCAACAACCACCGCTAGGGTTATTTGCCCGAATGGGACCATTGTTTAGCTGGTCACCACTCTCTTCTGGTTTTACAAGGTTTAGCTTTCAGTATTTGATAGTCATGCAACAGTAGCTCTGATTCTGAACCACCTGCTCATATTATCACACTACTTGCTTCAAATAATTAACCAAATGGGTGGGTCTGCTCATTGTTTCTGAACGACTCTGCTTAATCTAACCAATCCGATAAATTTAAAAATATTTGAGATTGAAAATTAATATTTTTAATTATAAATATTTGATCTTTTAACTGTTAAGCTTCAATAATTAACATGAATTGTCAACAATTAGCTAGCTGCAAGCGCTTGAATGATTGAGTTAGTAGTATATGGGTTAATTAATTAATTTAAGAAAAGGGGATTAGTGTAATGTCAGTTTAAACCCGACCGAGCAAGCTATTGGTAATTGTCTATGGCGAATTTAGCTATAGAGTTAGGTCCACTCCAATGATTTTTCTGTATACATTAGCTTTGCATTATTGCCTCGTGGAAAGACTTCAGATAGATATGGAGGAATTAATGAAGCTCAACAGAGTTTCCTTCTTGGATAATGACTCTCTAAATTTCAAACCCTAATTGTTTAAGATAATATTAAAATTTCATTAAAAAGCTTCCGATCAATATAAATATTATAAAAATGACATGATGCTTTTTTTAAGACGATACATAAAATAAAAAAATATAAAATAATTATTATTCACTCTAATAAAAAAGGTGAATTTAAAGAAAATGAATAGATTTTCAAAAGTAATTGATTAGATAAACTCTCTGAATCTTATGTAATTATCTATGAATTAATTGCTAATATAAATGATTTGAATCACTAACTCCAAAAAAAAAATCTTAAAAAACGAAAATTATCATGTCTATTGCACGAGTAATTTTCTATGATAAAAAAAGATATATATATTATTATTATTCAACATTAAAATATATGTGTATTGCATCCTTATGTAAAGTGCACGTGTGAAGTCGGATTCAAATTCTAAAATTATCATTATTAAAATGATTTTATTTAAATAATATATATTTTGATATGAGTGTGAAAATATGTGTAATAAAATATAAAAATGTTTTTTTTTTAATATTGCTCTGGATTTTCCATTGTCTTTAATCATTTAATTGGATTGAGAAAAGGCAAAATAAATAAATGGATAAGCATATGTATAGCTTGCGTGCGGATCTATAGAATTAATACAATCATGGGAGGTGGCTCAAATTAATGCGATATAGACATATATAATTTAATTAAATTAAATAAATTAACAAAATGTGTGGCTCTGTGAAGTACATTTAAGTTTGTGCGATGGACTATTTTTATAAGGAGATTCCATCCATATAAACATACTTACGAGAAGAGACAATCGAGAAATAAAATTACGTCATTTTGAAAAATCTAAAAAAGAAAAAAAGAAGATTTGACTTGGGTTTTTGCTGATAGGGACTTGGGTTTGTTGGGTTTTGGACATTAAAGCGAAAGTGGAGACCTTGATCTTGGAAGGAAAGGAAAAGGAAGAGAAGAAAGTCTTTAGTGTGAATATGAGAGATGGTAGTGTTTCAATATCATACTGTAGCAACTGGCCATTTTTGTTTTTACCTTTCAACTGTTGGGACCATTCTAACCGGAAGACATTTCAAGCTGCAACCCACAAAAGGCCCATGCTGCAGTTTCTACAGTTGAAATTCCTGTTTTGGTGACATTTTAGTTAGGTCTAAAAGCATTAACTTTGCAATCTTTTTTATGTCTTTTTTTCTCTCATTTCAATTCCAAGTCTGTCTTTCCAACAGTGAAAATCCTGTTTTTAATCTCTTTGCAGGCAAAATTCATCTGGAGATACAATTCAATTTCATTGATCCAAATGTCTCTCGGTGACCTTATAGCGAGGAAAAAAAAGGAGAAGCAGAAATGGATTAGCAAGCAAGCAGAAGGTAGAAGTAGTCCTTACAGCAGGAATTACGGATCATGGACTGGCAAAGGGCCACAAGCTAACAAAGGGCATGTGCACATTTGTGAATACAATTAGTGAATGGGACCATTTTGATTCAGACGAAGATCCTAAATTGGCCCCATCATCGATCTTTTCTATTAGTCACATTTCTTAATCATTGTATCACTACCCACCCAATCGGCTTTTCCCCTAATTTTAAGGCTCATCTATTTTTTTCCTTTTTCTTGTTTTTGTTAAATTAAACCTTTTTTATTTTCTGCAATTTATAAGTGCACATTGTTAAGATATTTTTCCATGGTAGCCGGTTAACTTTTATGGTGCAAGCTTTAATGTGCTATTCAATATTTTTTTTTTTGAAAAAATCTTTAATTTGATATTACTAGAGCTATATAAGTCGATTCAAACCGGATTTGATTGAGATAATATTCAATCTTGAGAAATCCAGATTAATTTAAACCTTAAAATTAGAAAAACACATAAACTTCTTTTCCCTAATGCGAAGAAAAGTATGTCTAAGTTGTACAAAAGATTTGCGTTGATCGAATGATAAAACTAATACTATTGTGATTAACATTAATTAATGTGGGACTAATAACAAAAGATACACCAACATTTTTGGAAGCCGGGGCCCATAAACAGCTATGTATCTTATTCTTGGACGAAGGAAGGAGGATTTTCTACCTTAAAAAGCTACAATGGAAAACTCTGTCAACAAAGCAAATTGCACATATTAACCATACAAGTTTCAAATTGCATGATTCATATGTTTTTCTATTTTAACACAAACAAGTTTATAATTGAGCAATTGATGATGTTGTCTGAGTCTTTGCGTGTAAGATATTATAATATAATTGAGATAATAAAATAATTTATTTTATGAGGTGGTAAAAATAAAGAAAAATATTTATATGCTGAGGAAGACCCAAGTCTTCAAATTAGAGAAATAAACAGCAGAAGAGTCAAAAAGCAAACATATTTAAAACTACATAGTGGGAACAGTTAGAATGACAAAAAAAGAAAAAAGAATTTGTAGTGTGTACTCATTAAATACTAGGAATCAATAATTCTTGTCAAAACATTGAATAAAGAATTTCAAAGCTGTAATTTTCTTCCTTTTCAAGTGCTTGCTAATTCAAAGTGTTTGAAGATTTTTCTTCAACCAAAGTGCATGCTTGAGATGGAAAGAGAAAGGAAGAAAAAATTGTTGGAGCTTGTTTTGCAACATTAATGCATAATTCTTCCGCGTCAGCAGAATTTCAAAACAGTAAAATTGAAAAAAAAATTTCGATTGTTGTCTTATTTAAAAAGAACTGCTTTTTACCTTGAAAATTAATATTTTTTTACTAAGATCGTTTCATTAAAATAAAAAATAGTATGATGTACTCTTTATTAATCAATTATTAGTTTTCCTTTAAAAAAATGATATAATTGGGTGAAATTGAAAATAAATATACAAATCATTTTTTGAAGTGTGAAGGTGTTATAAACACATGCAGCCTGATCAAGCATTACAATTTGAAGAGATTTATTTCTCATGTTTTCCGCTCGGTCGGCCCTATCCCGAGCTTCCATGAAATTGTATCGGTACTCTACAAGTTGAACACCATGATTTAATTTAGTAACGATCAAATAAACTTAATTTGTTTTATTTTTTGGGTTAATTTGGCATACAGCAACTTATATTGCTTAAATGAACAAGTGTTGTCTAGCTTCTAATGACAATATTTAATTTGGAGAAGACCAAAAAAGGAGAAATAGAAGGCATTATATGTATTTATATATTACAAGTAGAAGGCACAAAATAACAAGATCCCTATAGATGATACTAACATGGTAAGCTGGTTATTGCCACAGTTATACATAAAATGATGACAGTTTTCTCCTTATCAATAATGTTTACCCCTACTGTTATTGTTGTTGTTCTCTCTCTTTCTCATACACACTCAAAGCCAACTGGCAACTTTGATTGATTCATATACAGATAAAATAAGAAGGGGAAAGGATAGAGCAAAGGACAAAACTAGTCTAGGATTTGAATGTGATTCTTTTGTTTCTTTTTATTTCCTTTCCTTCTTTTTCTATCTCTTCTACTTATATACTCCCTCATCTGAAAAAAATAAATATAACCCAACTCATTTTCTTTTTCTACTCTTCCTGACCAACATTTTTTTTAAAGAAACTGATAATAATGGATATGTCAGCTCCTCAATGCAGCAGTAGTGGGTGTGAGTCTGGTTGGACATTGTATTTAGATCAATCTTCTAATCAGCATCAGGGTTTTGGTGGGTTTGTTGATGGGAATTATGCAAGAGTAGATGGTGAAGAAGAAGAGGATTTGTCAATGGTGTCTGATGCATCCTCTGGACCTCCGCAGTATTGTGAAGATGATGATCATGAAGAGTATTGCTTTGATCAATTGGCTAATAATAAGAAGAACAAAAGCAAAAAGAAGAAGAACAAAGAATTTTCTATTGCTAGGAGCTGCCAACAACATTCATTTCTCGATGATACTGCTAGTTCTCCTGCTTTGGGCAAGGCGAGTTTAATTAATTTTCTTTCTTCAAATTGCATTGTGTATTAATATGTAGTTAGGCATATTAATTTATTGGAAACTGTAAATACAGAAGGTAAGCAAGAATGTTATTGAAGGTTCAAAAGAGCATGCCCTGGAATTTTCACAAGGTTTCTCTGCTACACATTTCAAGGTACTTGTCAATTTCGTGTAACTTCTTTGATTCTTTTTTTTTTGGTTATATATTAATGATTTTTGGATATATGCAAGAAATGCCAATGCCATTAATGTTGCAAGTTTTCTTGTTATAGCAGGGGAAATCATCACTCAAGAAACACTTTGGTGGATTTTTTCATTCCTCTCTTGCAGAAAAATCATCTTCACAGGAACCAGGTTTGTTTTTATGCATTTTATTATTTGCTTTAATAATTTTAGAATATAAACACAAAAGCTTTAAGAATTTCCATGGCACTAATTCTTTGTTTTGTTCAATATGCTCGAAAATGGCAGGTAGTTTGCAAGGAAGGAAATGGAAATGACAAGCATTTAGTAATTATCCAATGTCTTTTGTCTCTGCCACTGCAGTTGCTGTGGAGAGAGAGAGAAATGGAAGGGAAGAAAAGAAAAAAGATAAAAAAGAAAGCATTAGCTCTCAAAGGGATTTTGTTCCTTTCTTTTGGTTTTTGTTTTTTCTAAATTCTTCTCTTTTTTTTTTAATATTTTCCTGTCAATGCAGTGGGAAACAACCTGAAAACATAAAAAATAATAATAATAATAATAATAATAATAATAATTTCTGCCTTTAACACTCTCCTTATTGCTCCTTTTGCCACCAGGAGCGTTCACATTAGGAAACTAGGTCTCTTCCCTGCAAATTTTACTTGGTGCAAATTCGATTCATCACATAATCTCAGAGGAACATAAGTAAATAATACCATCATACATTGAATAACAACAAGTAAAAACAAAAAATCTAATCCTTTTTGCTTGTCAAGATATATCAATATGTGGAGATAGAGATAAAATTTGTGTCGAAGGCTGTTTTTTTCGAGCAGTTTCTGGAGTTTTAACTAGTTAAAATATTAAATGCTATATTTTATAGCGTTCGGAATTATAATTTTTAGAATTTTATATAATATTTTATAAAAAGTTATTAATGTCATGTATAACTTTTTAACATTTTATAAAAAATTATTTTAATAACCTAAACACTGATATAATAGTTATCAAAATAACTAATTTTACTCGATAAAACTATTCATCACCTAGTAATTCAGGTAACAAAATTAGAGTTAACTTAATACACGAAGATTTGTAGTCCGTTAAAGATTGGTCCCAGCCAACCACACATGCAGAGAGTGAAGAAGACTCTGAATACTTCTAAAGAAAGGCCGTGGGATTGGAGGCCAAAAACAAGTACCCACCATTCACTATTTCAATTGCCAGCCTAGCTAGCTAAGGCAGGGTTGGTATGTATGCCTCTTGTAGAGTAGAGCCAGACAATTTTTCAGATGGAAGGAACCAAAAGGTAAGCTTCATTTTCCGCCAAAAGGGACCAGAACCACCACCCCACCACCCTTTGGTAGCTACCTTCTCAAAATGTGATCCATACACGCATAAAATTAATCGGTGCAATTATTTGATTTCTTTTGTTGGGTTTCCTTCAAAATCTTTATTGAAAGGTTCCGGTCCTCAAAATTAGCACCCATATCTTGGAAAAGGACCTCGATTTTTGGGATGAAGACAACCTCCACCTCTCTTTTCCTGTGGCTTTTACTTCATAAAATAACTTCACATCTTAGGACTTCAGCTATTGCAATGGTACATACCGCCCACCCTACAGGATAATATAAGTATGTATATATTTTTCGCTTGATAATCATTGGAATAACTCACGTGTTTATGAAAATTAAATCTCGTCTATAGATATATGCGGCAAAATTAACTATTTTAATAGCGTTAGCAGTTCGAATAGCTTTTCATTAAATGTTAAGAATTAATTTTTTATAAAACGTTATCTTAATTTTTAAAATTTAGTTCAAATTGTATGTCACTCAACACTATAAAAATATAATATTTAGTAAAAATGCTAAAACCTACTCTAAAATCTATTGCAAGACACAATCTATTTATAAATTTAAAGACTATATCTTATACTCAAACCCTTATACATTTTTTAAATCATCAATGTACGTATTGATTGAATTGATAAATGATATGGATCCCATAAGAAAAATCAGTGGAAGCAGAGATAGATTATGAAATGAGGCAACGATTGAATATGAATTTCGGGTGAAAACGCAAATCGAAAGGGATTATAATACTTTCTCATTCTGCCAGAAAAAGAGAAATCTTAATAGTAACAAAGTAATAAACAAACATGTTATCTTTAGAATTCAATTTTTACTCGATTTACACAAAATTATATCAAATAAGAAAGAGATGGAAGTGATTAATTGTTAGTTGCTTATTATATATGCTTTTCCAGTCAAGTTTCAAGTTCTCTGTGGCTATTGATGATAAGATTAAGAAATAATAACTAACATAAAAGAATCTTTTCCAGAAATTGAGGGCCTACAATACTAATGTATGCAATTATATCTTGCTTGACACATAATGCCTAAACAACTTGCATGGCCATTGATACTCTCATCATAGTCTCTCAAAAAGCTCCAATAATTGTTAATGAGTTGAAACTAACTTGTCTCGTTGTGAATTCTCAAGCCCCTTGAAACAAACTTGTCACTGTCTTCGCCGCACGATCAAATTAAAAGCTTTCACCTTTAGTTGTCCAGATCATAACCTTATCAACACACATTACAATTGTATTCCTCCATATCCAATTATCCATAGTACTTCCACACCCAAATGCTTGGAAGTGGAACTTCTTACTTCTCTCCAGATGGCAACATATAACTTAGGGTTTACAAATGGTTGGACCAAGTTGGTTAAATCCGTAATTTGATTCCACGAATTGAAAATTGATTTTCACATCAAAGGATGAATTTAAATTTGTTTAATTATCGACTATAATTAAGTTAAGACAATAACCTAATCGAATGAATCAAAATGGATTTTGATTGCATTAGACCGCGGTCAAATTGTTGCGTAGACATCCAAAAGCAGCCGAACATTTAAATTCTAGCCAATAATATGTGGCGTTTCATTAATGATGGATGTGTATAAAAAAATAATAATGATATATTAAAGTGTAAGTCCACCTAACTATTTCTAATTTTCTTCTGCCAATCGTTGCCGCAGTGTGACCAAATCATTCCAAAGGGATAAAATGGAGGTCATAATTTGACGTTCTGACTCCAAATATTCCCAACTGCACACAGTGCCTTAAAACAAGGAAGTTAGCCAGTAAGTATATATATTTTAGCACCCACCACATCACATGCATGCCATTTACAAAGCGTGTGCTGCCAGGCACGCACAAGATACTCCTAGCTACCTACAGTCTAGTCTAGTAAAAATTTCTTGCTATTTCTTATTTTATAATTAGTTCGAAAAAAATAAATAAGTTATATATATATATATAGTATTATTAATAATATCTTCTGTAAAATTAATTGCACAGGAAATCAGTTTTCTATGAATTGCTTGCAGACTTCTGAATCAAGGTATAGAATTAGTACTGGTGGCAGAAAGCGTGCCTTGTTGCCTCATATTCCAGTCTGAACAAGAAACCAAATGAAAGTGACGTGCTAGGAATTCTAACTGAGACATAATCTAGTTGCATATAGAAATGATTTCTTTAATTGTTTTTTTCTTATTGCTTATATAGACAAAATTATTATTTTATCTTTATAATTTATCAAAACACAATATATAGTTCCTGTCCTTAATTTTTCATTTATCTTTTGTTTTTGTCACGCTGTTATATTCTTTTGTCAATTTTTTTTAAATAGATGGACATATTATTTAATATTCGTGAAGTATATAGATAAAATAGTGATAGAGTATGTAATTTTGACCAAGTACGTGGACAAAATAGTATTTGATGGAATTGAAAAGAGCATATAAGTGTGACAGAAACAAAAGATGCGGATAAAACTATGTATTTCTAAAAATATTGGGAAAATGTTTATATTCCATGGCAAAATATAGGATGAAATCGTGTGAGGAAAACTTTTCCCTTCACTGAGGTCGACACAAGAGGGAAACTGTTCTCTCTAGGCTAAGAAAAGAAACTACCGTTTGTTTGCTTACATAATCAAATTCAAGGGGGGAATATTAAAATTCTTCAAGCCAAACTTTGGGAATAAGGTACAAGGCCCAAACCCTGAGGTTCAGCCCAATTCAGATTAAAGGTTACGCTATGTACGCCTCTGGACCAACTCGTTATGACAAGCCAAGGCCCAATTAAGGTTACGTTGCTTGAGTTTAACGACTTTGTAGTCTGTACCTGCTGCACAGGAAAACGCCCACAATCTGGATCTTACAGTGCCGAGATGGTTTTTGTTTAATGGAGGCGAAAATGAAAAACAGCTACTGTTAAAGAGCAATCCTATATCGTACACACACATCCTTCGAATTTCTTCATTTCTCCAATGGAGGACGCCTACGCCAGATCCGTAGCCGAGGTAATGGCCTTCCTTCGCTTCGTTTACTATAAAGAACTCGAACAATTTCGAATGTAAGTGCTAATGTTGATGAGAAGCTACAAAACGGGATTATTGCCTTCTGTTTTGGTCTTGATTGTCCAGGTTTTGGATTTCTTTGGAGTGGACCCGACGAAAGGTCTTACTGATTCTCAGGTAATGAATATTGTAGTTTTGTTTTTCAGAGGTTGAGCTTACGAACTGGCTTTAGCTGAGTTGAGTGCTCGAGTTTAAGTTACGAGTTTTTTGTTGCAGGTAGCTCTACATGCGAGCATTCATGGTAAAAACGGTATGTGATGTGTTTTCCGTAAACTCTACTTTTATTTACTTGAACTTTGACTCTTTAGATTATTAGATGATCTTTGTTGAAACCGTAGGTATAATATTGCATTTTTTTTTGCTTGTACTTTTGTTTAAGTTGTTTAATGAAGTCTTGGAATTGTATTCGTTCCCCTATAGATGTGTCGAGTGATGTTTCTGCTTTGCATGCCCATTATATTGATCCTGCGATAATGAATTTCAGTTCAGCTCTTCTGGGCAGCTGGGGTCTTAGGTTAGCAATTTTTGAGTTATATTTATTTTTTTGAAATTGGCTTATACCTTTTCACAATTTAATTGCGGGTAAGTTTGCTGCTTGAGTTTTTTTTTTTTTTTTTTTTAAATTGGGAAGAGAATTAACAAGTCTCATAGCAATGGAGACAACTGATCTCCTAACATGGTGGCTTCTTTCTGCGATTTTTTTACTTGTTTACCTTCCATTTAAATTCTAAGAAACTTTAGTTCGGCAGAATTAAGTTTTCTTATGTACTCTGCTGCTTCCAATATGAATTCCGTTGGATCTTCATGTGTAGTTATGTAAGTATTTAATGCAAATGTTTGGAAGATCGATTTCATTTTGTGATTATCCTCATCTTATGGTGAATTGCTTTTATTCCAGCTAATCGATAATTTCCAGTACAGATCCTAACTTTTTTTTTCCTCATGTCTGTTTATCATTTGGCTGCTTCCTTAACTCATGGTCTGCAGTGCTGCCTGAAGAGAAAAGTAAGTACATGGCATATGCTTGTCGTCCCTAACATTTTTGTACTAGAGCAACTCCATTTATTTAGACTTCTTCAATGTGTTTATTTTTTAAATTTAGACTTTTTTTTCCTCATCTCTGGTTACTTTTTAGTAAGGGGCAGATTTTGCACACTTCCCATTTAATTTAATCTTTTGACACTAATTAGAGACAGACAGGGGCATCAAAATTTTGGCATACTGTTACTACTTTAGGATAATTCAATTTTTGGACAGAAGAATAGCAGGCTTAAAATGCTGCTTCTAATTTTTATTTATTTCTAACCTGTCTGTAATAGTGGCATTTTGTAAGAAATTGAGTATCATTTCTTAAACCCTATGCATTTTAAATTACTCAATGCAGGGACTCCCTTCTGGAAATTGGTTCTGAAACAGTTTGATGATTTGCTTGTTAAGATATTAATTGCCGCTGCTGTCATTTCTTTCATTTTGGCTTTGGTTAATGGGGAGACTGGATTAACAGCATTTTTGGAGCCATTTGTAAGATTTCAAATCATTTTTGCTTGGCTAGTCTGATTCTTGTTATCATTTTCTGAACTGGCATGAAACTATTTTGATAAGTTCCAATAAATTTGCTACTTTAGGTGCTGAAGTTGTATATCTATTCCAGACACTTAAAATGCATGGATGTCTTGTTTGGTTTTAAATGAATTTATTTTACATTCAAGGAGCAAAATCTAGTTTAAAAGTAGACTTATCACTTGTTTTGGAGCAAGATGGATGGTATTTGAACTTTTTGTTGTCCCATGTTGAGAATCCTTTCACCAAGTACGCATGAGCACGACTTAAAATTATGTATTTTTCTTTTTTGAACCATTTTTATGTTAGTATGACCAAATTTCTTACGGTTAATATATGGAATGAGGATATGAGCTGTTTGAAAAGATAAAATTTATGAAACTAGTGAGGGAATAAACCATAAATTGGAACTATGGAGAAGCATTCTCAGGAATAAGGGTTTTAGATCAACCAAAGGTAAGACAACATACATCCGTTACGAGTTTGGCCTCAATGTATATCCATTTCCTCGTCTTTTGTATCAAGCCTGAAAACTTTAATATGCATATGAGTAAAGCGAGTGGTAATTTCTTGGTCCAGGCATGATATACGGCGGATTTATTGGAGTGATCCTGTTATAATCTGTGTGTTGCATATCATGGTTTTTGATGCATGTGGCTGTTTTATGGTTGCTTAATCATTATCTTCTGAAAACAAAATGGTGAAAAATTAGGGCCATTAGCCCATTAAATGAAGGACTTCTCCAATATAAAAATTGGTTTTTCAAGCTTGAAGTTCTCTAAAATCTTATGGATATACTTAATATGTTAGCAATGCAACAAAAGAAGTTGGTGTGGTCTAGGATATGCATATTGTTATCTCCAATGGTATCTACTTGTCATATTTCTCTATATGCACGGCATGATAATTCCCACGTAGGAGCATCTTTGTTGCTTTGATGTCTAGGTTCACATGCTTGATATATGCTTAATGATCCTAAGATCTTTTTTACATTAATTACATTGACTTTTACAGGTTATCCTATTGATTTTAGCTGCCAATGCAGCAGTCGGTGTAATAACAGAAACAAATGCTGAAAAGGCTCTTGAAGTAAGTTGCGACTTTAAATTTTTTTAACTGTGAGGAAGTATACACATTATGTTTATCATTTGCTTTTTTTTTGGGTAGTAGAAGACAAAGAAATGCCCATATGGAATCATAAGTTATTTCTTCTTTTGTAGTTGTTCAGTTATGTTCTGGACTGTTCTGTTCTTAGCCCACACAGAACTTTTTGTTTTGATAATTGTTTTTGCCCCTCTTGCTTGTAGGAGCTACGTGCTTACCAAGCTGATATTGCAACTGTGCTTCGAAATGGTAAAGCCAAAATATAAATTCAGATGATTGTGAACTTGTGAAAGCTGATTGTGTAACTATTTTTTTTCCCTTGATGCATTGAATTAAGCTTTTCAGCTTTACTGCTGTTTCTCCATTCGTAATATGGATTATAAACTTGGGATAATGACATATATACTACCAGCTGTTTTAGGGTGGGATGTGATTTTTCTTGGATGTAGATTCGAGTCTTCTTGTAGAAAAGAGAGAATAACTGTGGTCGTAGCAATTTGTGTCCATTATGTTCCTGTATCTTTATTTACATGCTTTGTGATGATCTATTCCCTTATTTTTCTGATTTATTTTGTCTTGAAGATGAAAGAAACATCTTCTTCTTGTTTGTTTCTAAGGACATTTCTTTCAGGCTTAGCTGTTAAGCTTTTGGCTTTTGACTTTTTTGGCTGCCCTCTTCACCCAAATTGCAGAGCACTCATGGAATTTTGCTTTCCAGTGCATTTTACTTAAATGACTGAATGCAATTTTTTTTTAGGACATGCCAGATAATATGATAAATTGATATAAGCATTTAATTATTTTGTTGCTCTTATGTCCTGTGAAACTTTTATTACAGGTTGCTTTTCCATACTTCCAGCAACAGAGCTTGTTCCAGGCGATATTGTGGAAGTTAGTGGTAAGCCAATCATGTATCCTGAATGTTCAGAGTAGGTTAACTACTACCATAAAGCATCATTGACCAAAAGGAGTTGACTTCAGATTTTGTGTTCTAAAATAGTGGGAAGCAAGGTTCCGGCTGACATGAGAATGATTGAAATGCTGAGCGATCAGTTACGTGTCGATCAAGCAATCCTTACTGGTAGATCTGCTACTTATCTTTGATGCTCTTATGGGGTCTATCTGTCCACTCATGTCTGGACTGAGTCCTATCTTATACTCATCGAAAGACTATTTATCTTACTAGTCCTCACATCTAACACTTTCACCTCTAGGCTTATACATCTCCTGCTCATGTAATGGCTTAGTCTGGTTGTGTGCTTTGTGCTCATACAGTGACATTTTTATGTGGCCCTTGCACCCTCCTGGTCACTTTGCAGTTGATTGAGTCATCAACTATAGTATTCATTATCATGCAGATTTCTTAGACTCCCCTAGCCATTCACGTCTGGACTGTGTATACACCTCACAAGATTTGGCCAAACACTCCCATGGCCGCACTTTTAAAGATTGGACCAAAAACTCCCATTGCCACTTGTATATGTCTGTCAACAGTCTCTACAATCACTTGCCACTAAGTGGTCCATTTAACCTACACTCTCATCTCATGATCCTATATACTTTTAACTCATCGGAACTTGTCTGATAGAGACATATAGCAATTGCTGCTTTCTCTATATTTATCTGTGATTATTTACATATGAAGTTGGTGTTGTCGCTAATATTCTGTGGATGTAGGTTTTGGTTCTCTTTGATGAAGCATATGCATAACTTGATCTGACTAAATGATTCTGTGTGATGACGATGATAGGTGAGAGCTGTTCCGTGGACAAAGAACTAAAGTCAACCACAACAATAAATGCTGTATACCAGGACAAGACAAATATTCTTTTTTCGGTAATTATTTTATATTTTGGTGCAGTTCTGAAGAGCATCAAACATAATGAATTTAATCATTTGCTGTCCAAGACTTGTTTTTGGATTTCATCTGGCCTGTTGCATCATACAACACATACGAGGGATGAGATGAGTAAAGTTAGTTCAATGAAGTCTAGCTTGGTACAAAATATGCAGTTATAAAAGAAATTGGACTGCTAGCTTCTATTTTTTTTAACTAAGTAGAGAGACAAAGAATTGAAAGTTCAGAGGCTATCCAGGGTGCAGTAGCAATGGGTGGAGATATGTATAGTTGAGTGGTGGGATCATTTGAATGCACTCATCTTTAATGGAAAGGAAATGTACAGTAAATAAGTCTTTGATGTTTAAGTAAATTAATCTCTTACACATAAGTCACAACCTAGGGACTATGCTATTTCATGACATGTTGGGACAAATGAGTTCTCCTTGTATTTGTGCTTGCAGGGTACCATAGTGGTTGCTGGTCGAGCAAGAGCTGTTGTTGTTGGAGTTGGTGCCAACACTGCCATGGGCAGCATACGTGATTCGATGCTGCAAACTGACGATGTAAGGATTGTAAATTTTTAAGTTTGGTCACTACATGTGAGCATTTTTAACCTTTTTGTGTATGTGTAATCTGTAAATTATATCATTTAGCTTTATCTTTATTTCATCCTCCTTCCTATATAATCATTTTCCTGTGAAACTTGCTTCGAAATTCTTGCAATTCGTTCCAATATTATTCAACGGAGCCATTTATAGGACAATGTTGACGAATTATCGCTTTACAAGATAGTTGTGGGTATTACTATTGGGCTGTTGAGCTCTAGGTCCTATTTTAAGGCAGAGGTGTTTACTCCTGAATTAGATTCTTGACTCTATAAATTGTCTTCTAATATTGGTCATAAATGTTTGCATAACCTATCTGCAGCTATTTCTCTTTCTAACTATTAGCATCTGCAGTTTTAATTCTTGCATTCAAAAGATAGATCTTACCTGAATTATTTTCCTGTATGAGCAGTGTTTGTACATGCTAAATTAAATGTTTATTCATACTTCTTTTTGCAGGAAGCAACCCCATTGAAGAAGAAACTGGATGAATTTGGTACTTTTTTGGCGAAGGTTATTGCAAGTCATCTATACTCCTGCTTTATGAGTGTTGCATGTGCTGTGATAAGCCTTTGTACATTACACATGCTGAGTTTGTGAAGTTCGTGAATGTGCCAGACTTCCATGAATCATTATAGAAACTGACGTCCATTAAGCAAATCATCACTACAGATTGTTGGTGTGCGTTTGATGGACTTTAAATGGTCTGTGAAATTGCGTTCCAGGACTGGATAAAATATGCATTCAACTTATTCAACACCGATGCCATAAGTTTGGATACATTGATCTTCTAAAAGAATGATTGGCTTGTAAGCTTGTAATAGTTTGAGATTATAAATAATTATGCAGAAGTTTGCTTTCTTTTTTATTTATTTTGAATTTGGACAAAATTTATTAATTATTGCTTGCTGTATAGCTAGGTATTCTGATGTTTTCACGCCAAATCACAAATTTTGCTTAATATGCTGTTTTGTATCATTCAATTGTCATTAACCCTGCACTGTTGAGCATATCAGGAGCTTTTTCATCCTTCATTAATCTCGTTGCATCTCTTAATTATTACCTAATATGGAAGTGTGACTTTTTGTGTTTGGTGTAAATTCAGGTTATAGCAGGGATTTGTGTGTTAGTCTGGATTGTAAACATTGGCCATTTCCGTGACCCTTCCCACGGTGGGTTCTTGCAGGGTGCTATCCATTATTTCAAGGTATTATTACAGATGAGGTCCTTTCTACTCCCTTGTTTCAGAATACAAGTTGATAATGGCTTTCAAATTCATTTCGCTTTGATAGGTTGCATTTTCCCTAGGAAAGTGCTTGTTATCTGATAGACAGCTTATCTATTTTGGCTCTTGTGTATGTTATTCATCTGCAATGGTTATGCAATTATCAAAAGACATGATGATTCCCATTAGGATGTAGTGGTAATTTTTTTGTTAGCTTAACATGAGTACAAAACTGCATGATCACTTTTTTTAAACTGTTGGACTTTGCTACTTGTGTATTAAAGTATAGAATTCGTGTCTTTTTTTTATTTTTTTAAACTATATATAGTTGTTAGAACCTTGGCTGAAAAATTCTAAGTTGTCATAGTTCCATGTTCTGATATCTCCATAGTTGCATTCAATTTTCATACCATTGAGCCAGTTATAAGTCTCATCTTTCCTCAGCCACCTCTCCCCATTCAATTATCAAAAGACATGATGATTCCCATTAGGATGTAGTGGTAATTTTTTTGTTAGCTTAACATGAGTACAAAACTGCATGATCACTTTTTTTAAACTGTTGGACTTTGCTACTTGTGTATTAAAGTATAGAATTCGTGCCTTTTTTTTATTTTTAATTTTTTTAAACTATATATAGTTGTTAGAACCTTGGCTGAAAAATTCTAAGTTGTCGTAGTTCCATGTTCTGATATCTCCATTGTTGCATTCAATTTTCATACCATTGAGCCAGTTATAAGTCTCATCTTTCCTCAGCCACCTCTCCCCACTCAAAACTTCTGTATTTACTTGTGCATGTTTCTTCTTCTTCCTGACATTGTTGTTTTTGTTTTATTCTTACAATCATTATAATTTTGGATTACTTTGTCATGCCTACCTAGATTGCAGTTGCTCTTGCGGTTGCGGCAATTCCTGAAGGGCTTCCAGCAGTTGTTACAACGTGAGTGCTATAATTTTTTCTTCAAATTCTGGATGTTAAATAGTTTTTGTGGAGCACATTGAAATGGGCATTGTACCTAATATTTTATGAGGTTCACCATATAGCTTCTTTAGGACCTAAATAAGTTGAGCAATTGAGTTGGAACTTCAAATATGTGGCATATGTGTCAATAACAAAGAAGTGGGCTTTCCAGTTTACATGTTGCTTTGATGATTTATTGAGTAGCTTAATGTGCTCTCATGAATTTGAAAATGCCCACCAGATATTGAAGTAAAAATTCCCTTTTTCTATTTTTATTAAATTTGTGGCCACTTCCACTAGGTTTCTCTCCTCATCTTCCTTGTCAACTTGCAATCTTTGTTCACACATTTCTGCTTCTCGTACCTTTCTTATTCTAGGTGTTTGGCTCTTGGGACAAAGCGCATGGCTCGGTTGAATGCCATTGTACGTTCGTTGCCATCAGTAGAGACTTTAGGCTGCACAACAGTGATTTGCAGTGACAAAACTGGAACATTGACAACTAATATGATGTCTGTCTCAAAGGTGATCTCACCTCAGAATCTGTAGATATGTTTTGATAAATTGTGAGTTTTAGTCATATACCTTCATTGTTTATTTTTTCACCATTTGCAATGACCATATTAATTTATTTAGTTAATTGACACAATCATTTATTTGATTGATGTTGATTATTAAACAAGTCAGAGGTGTGTTGTTAACCTTTAACTTCTTTTATTTGCACTATTTTGACCAGAATTTCAAACTTCTTTGCCAGTCATATGGTGCATGCATGATATTCTCTTTTGGTTGTTATTCTTCTCCGTGTTTGCTGTTTTATGGAGATATCTGTATATTCCTTGTAGAGTTTTATTTCATCCTTTTTAATATGTAAAACTGAAAACGAAGGATAAAGAGAATTTCATTGTATCTGATAATGAAAGAGGACAATGTTTAGTGCTACTTCCTGCGGCAAATCTTACCTGACACCTATATTTCTGGTGGATATGCATTAGATACAATCAGTAACACAGTACTTGTTGCTTATCTTGACATTGTTTGTTATTTTTCGTTCTCATTTGATATAATTTTCCTGTTACTGTCTTCCCAGATATGTGTTATTCACTCTGTTCACCATCATCCCTTGATAGCTGAATACAATGTCAGTGGGACAACCTACGCTCCAGAAGGCATGATTTCTGACAGCAGTGGGATACAGGTATTTGATTTGTTTGATTATGGACATTAACTCAATAACTTATTTATGCTTATGGGTGAATTGTCTAGTTTAGTTTGTGGGGCTTATAATCATTTGATCTTTAGCTCATTTAAAGTCTCTAATCTTCCTTTAAAAATTGGACTACGAAAAAATACACAGCTTTTTATTATGGAAAACATCCATTGGTGATGCCAAGAAACTATAACTTTGAGAAAAGTATAGTTTGGTTTGTATTGTTTCCCTATCAGAGAATTTCATCATAACATGTGGAAGAGACTAGTATCTAGTATATGTCAATAAGATCTGGTACAACTCATTTTTCAGCAAAAATATGATTGAATTTGGATTTAATGGATGGATGTTCTTCCTGACTAAGGAAAGAATTTGCATTTAGATGCTTGAAGTTCAGTAACTTGATGCTCTTCCTCCGTTCTTCCTTTTCTTTGATTTCATGTTACAATCACTACCACCAATATCACCGCATATGGTATTACTACTAACAACAATTATTAGTGTTACCATTATCAACTTGATCAGAATGCAGCCTTACTTCAAAAAAAGAAAAAGGAAAAAAAAATCGCGGCCTCAGTCCACCTTATTACCACTTCGGAAACTAAAATGTAGTGGTTGTCTTGTACCATATATAAATAAAAATTACTTTTTGGAAGCTTATTTGTTTTGCTATATATTTTTTGAATGATGAGAAGTTATAGGCTACTCTTCCTTTAGGACTCCTGCTAACATCATACCCAGTGTTACTCAATTCAGTGATTTGGCCCCGTACTGTGATTCCAAAATGTTGTACCCAAACACGATACAAACACGTACTGAAAATACCAAAATTAGTGAATTGAGCGAATCGGTTGTTACAGGATGCTTAGAGTCAAAATTCTAATTAAATCCCTTTAAATACTAGATTTTTAATTATAGTAGTTAATCACTTAGCATATTTTATAGATTTTTAAATTCACTAAATAGTAAAATGATTAATATACTAGACAATTATCCGGAATTTTAAATTACAAAATAGTAAAAATTTAATATACCCCACGTAGCGTACCACGAATCCAAATTTAAAAAGTGCCATACTCCGTACCCATACCGTGAACCATAGCATATCGCTATTTAAGTAACACTGATCATACCCATGATAATTATTTTCTTATGCAGGTTGACATTCCTGCTCAGTTGCCTTGTCTTCTTCACATGGCAATGTGTTCATCCCTTTGCAACGAGTCTATCTTACAGTATAATCCAGATAAAGGAAGCTATGAAAAGATTGGGGAGTCAACTGAAGTGGCATTACGTGTTCTGGCAGAGAAGGTTGATTTGTGTGACTTGGGCTTCAAAAGACCATATTTTTTATCTTCTCCATACTCTCTCTTTAGTCTATTGATAATTATTTTGTTGAAAATGTACAATCTATTGTGCAAATCTGCTTTCCTTCTTTCCAGGTTGGCCTCCCTGGTTTTGACTCTATGCCTTCTGCACTGCATATGCTGAGTAAGCATGAGCGTGCCTCTTACTGCAACCACTATTGGGAAAACCAATTCAAAAAGGTTTGCTTTAAGACATTTGATTGTATATAAATTCTCGTTTTATTTTTAGTTGTACATATGGCTGAGTGATGTGCTATATATTTCTCCTCATTGGTTAGTCTCTGTCCTAATTGTGACCCAGCTCATATTGGTGAGAGAGAGAGAGACATATCCATGACCACTATTCTTCCTTGGCCATTTTTGTGATGTTTTAGTCGTAGGGAAGGTCATTCAGCAATTTTATGTCGCATCTTTCTAGATAAAGTTGTAGCCTCCACTTGCATATTTGGCCTTTAGTTGCATTATACTCACTCCGTTCCGCTTTAATAGCAACAAATGAGTATTTTACTTTGTTCCACTTTAAGCGCTCATTTAAGATTTTGAGAGTATAGTAATAAATTTTTTTTTTCCAATTTTGCTCATATTTATTAGGTGTTATTTATTTTTATATTTACATTTATTTTTTCTCTTTTTTATCTTTACTTTAATTGTAGTTAAATTAAAATTTTGACTACACACATAGCTAAAATTTTTTCATTAAGACATGAAAAAATGAAATGAAAGAACTACTATGGTGGTGCTTTAATATGGGATAAAATTAGCATTGGTTTTGTAGTAAAATTAAATGAGGAGTTTTTAATTTTAAGAAGGGGAATTTAGGCATTCTACTATGTATTTTTAGAAAATCAATATGTTCTAATCATTTTCTTAATTCTTGTAAAAAGATGAAATGTTGCTATTAAAGTGGAACAGAGGGAGTACTATTTGTGGTGTGAGAACCATGGGTTTTGCATTTCCACCATTAGATAGTATAATTTTCAATTCTAAGATTTTCTACATGTTTTCAACCTGTTCATCTATTGGTGATCTATTGTGAACCTGCCATGTGAGCCTAACATTTCACATTTTTTTCCTCTGTCCTTTTCTTTCTACTCATTTCGCTTTTGTAAGCAATAATTTTTCATAGTCAATTATTTCTCTTGATTTATATTTTTGTATTTTGTTTCTTCAATATTTTTTCTTAAGTGCTATACAAGACCACTGATTGCAGAAAGTTTTTATGGTCTGTTTTAAGAAATTGTGTAAATTGGGAAGCAATCTGATAAAGATATATATACCTTGAAAATTTTATTTAGACTGAAAATTTTGATGCTTTACAGGTTTCTGTTTTGGAATTCTCTCGTGATCGGAAAATGAT
The DNA here is from genome assembly GCA_948099535.1 of Jatropha multifida. Taxonomy (NCBI): domain Eukaryota; kingdom Viridiplantae; phylum Streptophyta; class Magnoliopsida; order Malpighiales; family Euphorbiaceae; genus Jatropha; species Jatropha multifida. The sequence continues at coordinate 35,336 of CANUEX010017689.1, forward strand.
GAGTGTTTTATGTAGTCGAAAGCAGACTGAGATTATGTTTTCAAAAGGTGCTCCAGAAAGTATTCTCTCTAGATGCTCTAATATTCTTTGCAATTATGATGGTTCTACTGTTCCACTGTCTGCTGCTATTCGAGAACAAATAGAATCGAGGTTCCACAGGTTAGAATTGAACTGACAATTTAATGTCTCTTCATGATAAAGTAGTAGAAATTGTTCTTTCTACTTTTTCTTTCTTTATGAAGATATTCTTTTGAGGTGTGGTGAATTATTGTTACAGAAGAGATCCGTTTCACTTCAGAAGACTCAATTTGTGATGTGCAGCCTTTTTTCTTTTCATTATTTGTTAAATTTTGAATTGTACAAAGAGGCAATTGTTAGTTGTTAGCTGAGGGAGCCAGGGGTACCTTAAGAGCTGTGAAGCAGCAATTTAATCTCAGATGATATGTGGCGTTTTAGAAACAGATAGTATGTCAAGTATCACCCATCTTGTGATGGTCTCTTGGTGCTCATTACATTATATACTGTTTCCCTATGGATGATTTGCAATCACCTGGAAACATCAAATACCAGTTGCAGAACGTCTGTTTTGTAGTTTTCACTGTTTTCGTTATTTTTGTTATGCAGAAGTACTAGAAAGACTTTTTTTGTCATTTACAACTCTCATAAGGCACAATTAGAGTCTGAACTTGGTACTTTTATTCAATAATGCAACAACAGGTGTTCCTTGAAAGCGACATTTTGATGTTGTTTAGAACCCATGAACAAGTATCCTTTTTTTCAAAAAAAAATTCCTTTATGGCTGACATCAAAACATAAACGAGGAGAGATTATGTTCTTGTTTATTTCTAATTTAATCTCTTGTGCGTTATATTAAGTCTTTCTTTCTTATTTTGGGGGGTGGGTGTGATGGATGTTTTGTTGAATTAAGTTGGAACCTTGTCCCAGCAATGCAGATTCTTTACTTATCTCATTTCTATTGCAGCATGTTGGTCAATTACATCTAAAACATAGATTGCAACAAACATTGAGGTCTCCTATGAGTTTGCAATTAAATTCACAGGATACTTATTATTTTTGATGATTGAAATATCACTAAAAGGCACCAGGGAGCAACTCACACTCAAAACTTGGAAATAGATTGTTTAATGCAAACATTTCTAAGCTTAATGCCTACATCATCTTATTTAATGTTCTATCCAATTCCACAAATTTTTGGTTGTCCTAGATATTAAATACCATACCTTTCATTGTATTAACATCCATTTTTGGTGTCAGTTTTGCAGGAAAAGAAACATTAAGATGTCTGGCTTTAGCCATGAAACAGATGCCCATGGGCCAACAAAGTCTCTCCATTGATGATGAGAAAGACCTTACATTTATTGGGTTGGTATGCTTTCTTTTCAAAATGGATGCTTTAAACCTAGCAGTGGCTATATCAAATACTATGCATATATTGATCTCAAAGTCCATCTTAATTGCAGTTTGTTTTCTTTTGAAGTGCCTTGTATGTGGAGATTCATACATGTGTATGCCAATATGTCACTGCGCCTGTGTATGCATGCATTTCTGTCCCTTACCATCTGTATTTGGATTAGAAAGCATTTTCCTGAACCTTTTCATTGCAGACTTGGATTTTCCTATTCAATTCTGGATAGACTCATGTGGGCTTGATTATTTCTAATTGTTTTATTTTTTGAATTTGCGGTTTGTGCAAAATTCCTACTATATCTTAGGCAACTACTATGAGGTCAACAATTTTTATTCTTTCCCTGATATTTATTTTGCTGCTTTACTTTAAACCAAGGTTGGAATGCTTGATCCACCAAGAGAGGAAGTGAGAAATGCTATGCTATCATGCATGACTGCAGGTATACGTGTCATAGTTGTTACTGGGGACAACAAGGTAACTTTATTTGGTGCGAGTTATGTCTTTACCATCTTATAGTTGTCTTCTAATATGAGATACTGCTTCAGTCAACAGCTGAGTCACTTTGTCGTAAGATTGGTGCTTTTGATCACTTGGAAGATTTTGAGGGGCGCTCATATACAGCCTCTGAGTTTGAAGAACTTCCTGCATTGCAACAAACCATGGCTTTGCAACGAATGGCACTGTTTACAAGGTAGGATGTATGCCATATGTTCTCTTTTGTTTCTCCCAGTTTCATCACTGCATGAGTATTAATGTATTATACCATCTTCCTTTCTCAAGCTTTAAGTTGTGTTCCTTACCCAAATTCTAGTTGTTATTTTGCTTTAGTTTAGAGAAATTCATTTAATTACGTCAATATTTTTTGCTATTTAATTAGGGTTGAGCCAGCTCATAAAAGGATGCTAGTGGAGGCCTTACAGCATCAAAATGAAGTGGTATTCCTTGTGATTTTGTCATCAGAATGTTCACTTTCATGAATGTTAGCAAAAAAACGCACGCACACGGACTCTATGCATGTCAATTAATTATTTTGAGCATACATTATGATTAGTAATAGTCACTTTTCTTCTCTTATGTACTTCGAAGTGGTAGATAGTAAGTTTGGATTTGAAGTAAAAAGCAATAATTAATATTGTAGGATCCACCAAATTAACAAAATTCTCTTCAAGTAATGTGATTGGTTAACCTAATGAGTGAAGTCTACATGAAAAAGGATGTGCAAAAAATAATATGATGTATTCAAATTATACCATAACGGTTTTCAAGAAATTTTATGACGTACCTTTTTCTTGTTTGTCTGAAGAACTTTTTATCTTGGTCCACACTTTATTCACGGCATAGACAGTTGTTGAATTTTAAATGTATATTTTAGACTTTATGCACGTACATGCATAAATATTTCTTTTTATTCATCTACACGTGATTGCATATTTTTTTTATCAATAGAGAGCCTTATCTTTGTCCACTTGTTAGTTTGTTTCTGTTGTTTTGTATGAACTGTTTTGTTAACTATCAGCATAATGGGCAGTACACTCATAATATGAAATCATTAGGTGGCAATGACTGGTGATGGTGTTAATGATGCACCGGCTTTAAAGAAAGCAGATATAGGAGTTGCCATGGGGTCTGGAACAGCAGTTGCAAAGGTATTTATCAGTGGCTCCCTTCTCAAGAGCAGCATGCCTCAGGTTTTCATTTTGCAGGATAGTATATTTAGATAGCTAGTTTGTCTTTAACTGTGTGCTGCTAACAGACTATTAGAGCGTAGTTGACTGTAGTTGCCTAAGTGGACTCCCAATTCCCATTTGACCTTTTTCTTGTTTCTGTTTCACTGTGCTTCTTTCCAATTTGCATGCTACTACATTTTTTTTCCAGTTCCTAATACAATAAACGGTCCAAATGCCGAAAAAAGTGCTGTACTATATACCACCTTCGTGTTTGTATAAAGGCAGCACTGATACCTATATTTGCCTAGAACAGTCTTATTATCTCCGTGAACAATGCTGAAGAAGGCATATTATCCTCTCCCAGCTTCCTCTCAATTTTACTTGCTGGTTATTTGTTTCATTTTATTGCAGTGCTTTGAAATATTAGTAATGATGTATACTCCTTTTTTATGTTCTGACGATTGAATCCTTGCAATTTCAGAGTGCTTCGGATATGGTCTTGGCTGATGATAATTTTGCTTCAATTGTTGCGGTACAGTTGTCTCTCCACTATCATTTATTGTAGTTCCACATCAACTAGATATATGTATGTTCTATTTTTTTATTTTTTATTGTTTCTTGATTATTGTATTCTTGGAAGAGTCATGATATTTATTCTCACTTGTAAAAGGAGAGATTGGTTTACACCTGGTGTAAGAACATTAAGAGTTAAACTCATGTTTTCTTTTTCCATAAACAATTTATCTACATGGGCACATGTGATTACATTTATCAAATGGTTAATTTAGTAACTTTTGGATTACAGATAAAGTTAAAGGTGATGGCAAGTTATTAGTTTTAGAGCAGTAAGAACTGGATCCCCTGTCTATGTAAGCTTGATCTCTTTAAAAGTTGTATTCTATGCAGGCTGTTGCAGAGGGAAGGGCTATATATAATAACACAAAGCAATTTATCAGATACATGATCTCTTCAAATATTGGTGAAGTTGTTTGTATTTTTGTAGCAGCGGTGCTTGGAATACCAGATACACTGGCTCCTGTGAGTTCCGTTTAATTTGAAGAACTAGGTCCTGCATTAGTTAACTGCATACACATGAAGGAAAATCCCATAAATTAACTGCATATGCACTTATCAAAAGAACAAAAAACTGCATATGGATGAGGGAAAAATATTTATTTGTCTTTATTCTTGTCAGTGCATATGAAAGTAGTCAGTGTGCAAAATGACATGTCTGTAGAAGATCTATGTATCATTTGATTGCATGGCATAATATCTTCATTGTTGTCTTCCTGTTGATTATGTTGGGGAAATGACTTGGATTGAGGCAAGAAGGCTTGGAAGTCCTTTCCAAACAGTGATCCTTCTGCAATTTACTTGTATTCAATTCTTGTAGCATCAAGTGAAGAATTAGAGTCAAGATCTCACATTTTTTAGCTACATGCAGGTCCAATTGCTCTGGGTCAATTTAGTGACCGATGGATTGCCTGCCACTGCTATTGGTTTTAACAAGCAAGACTCTGATGTGATGAAGGCCAAACCTCGCAAGGTACTGCTTTAATAATTTGGACCGTATTAAATGCGTTCAGCAATTAGTCTTTTGTCTAGGAGGATAGTGCTAAGATAGTCATATCCTAAAAGGTTAGAAATGGTAGATTGTTAAGAATGATGAAATATGCAGGTTCAATATTTGGTAAGTTTGATGGGTTATTAAGTTGCCTTGTTAACACATATCTAGACTTCTTTCTTTTTCTCTCTTGGTGAAAACCTCACCTGAGTACTCATTCTGTTGAGACAAAGAATCAGTACTTGTTCTATTATAGTTTCCTTTCTTGGGTCAATTTTAAAACAAAAAGGTCCCCTCTCAACACTTATGCTCTAATATACTTGAATGCCAAAGAATGCAAATATTGACCTCTAGACACTGCAGCACTGGTTCTGGTGCAACTTTTGCCCTATTATTCAGCAGGAAAGAGTATACTGCTCTTTTAGGTCCCACTAAAGAAGTTTCCTGCTGTTCCCCCTCGCTCATCCCTCAAAACAACTTCCACAACTCTTTGGAAGATTCTGGCTATTGATGTTCTTAGAGGATGTGGTTATTACAACTAGTAATGGATGCAAAGTCTGTAAATCATCTTCGATTGCAATTCTGGATTGTGTAGGGCTCTTTTTTGCTGGATCTAAATCCACCAGGTTATCTAAGCACGTCAATAATTCATCCTAAAGCAATCCTGCCCAAGGGAACTCTTGAGTTTTTCTCTATTGGCATGCTATAATGAAATTTATTTACCTTAAATATTTTTTTAAAGTTAGAATAGCTTCTCGTTTCTGGGATTACACATCCTCTGATACTTGTACCTGCTGAGTAACAGATTCCATTTTTTTAGCTCTTTAATTTAAATTTGGATTTTAAACTCTTTTACTATAAATGAACAGAAAAGTTTGATATTGTGTTCTATTGTGAGTTACTTCTTTTTCAATTTGATGAACAGGTGAATGAAGCAGTTGTTAGTGGGTGGTTGTTTTTTCGTTATTTGGTAATTGGAGGTAATAATATGTGTTGCTCATTGATTGCTGTTATGCTGAACATTTCTGGCTTTTTTTTTTTAAAAAAAAATGTTTGATTGATGATTTCATGGATTATTTCCATATTGTCATATCATGTTGCATATGATATTTGATGAAGATGATTTGTAAGATGTAATTCGATATCCCTGTACTTTATAGTTTTAATCCTGTAATCTTTACGCTGCATGAGATGATAGTCATCTTCACTGGCTACTTCCTACCGATATGTTTGATTTTGTTGTCCTTTCTTTCCTGTTATCACATTCTCTGTGATTTGCTTGGTCTTGTTTGAGCAAGTCAAAAGGTTAACTTTATTGGCTGCGGGATATGCTCCTTTTCTCCTTCCCCATCTTCTCCTTTTAAGAAAAGCATCAACCTTGTATGTTATTATCAATCTCAGATTATCTGTTTGTATTTTATTTTGTTTTAAATGCTAGTGATGGTCACTAGATGACAACCACCTACTTTTTTCCACCGAGTATTATCATCACAAAAAAATTTCCGATATACACAATATTTGCATGTAAAGAGTGACGTATGAATGATGATGGTTCAATAATCAACAAATAAATGCAGTTTGTTTTAGGATACTTGGGATATTTTGGTTAATTGGCTGTTAATGATATAACTTAACATTATATGTTCTAGAAATTAACATTCATCTAAACTGTATGTTTGTGATTTGAAATCTGCAATCAATTTCTGCTGCTTGATATTGTCTTAATCCCTGAGGTATATGACAAAGTATCTTCTTGATGCAGCTTATGTTGGTGTTGCCACAGTTGCAGGGTTTGTGTGGTGGTTTATATACTCTGACAGTGGTCCCAAACTACCATATAGTGAATTGGTGAGATTTAATTTGTAGTAGTTAGTGTTCTTTTTTCTTTAAAAAAAAAAAATTGGTCTTCTGGTTATGATTTCAATCATGATCTGACTTCAAGTTTTTGTGCAAGCCATATCTAATAAAAGTAAATTTTCAGTTTCTCATCTAGGTAATTTCCATAATTTATGTTATGAATTGCTGGCCTTGGTTTTAGTTTTTTACGAGTTACTCTCTCTCCAGCTGTCTTCATTTTGAATCAGACATCTACTTGCGGTATATATTTCTCTACATTGGCATAACCCAGGTCCAATTCATGACTCAAGCCTGTAGTAGGGAGGATCTATTTGCAATTAGTATTCTTCCTTTAGGCATTCTAGCTGGAGGAAATGAGCAATTTTATAGTTTGGTAGAATGGTTTCGTAGTTTTTGTCATAAGGATGTAACCTCTGGATGCATTTTAGATGTTGGCTGAATATACTGTTTTTGAGTGTGAGTACTAGGAACTTGGTTTTTGTGTTATTTGTTGAAGTTAGGCTGATTAGCATCAGCAATTCATCCTCCAAATTTATCGTTGTGGACCTGATGGTAAACTGGAAGTTGGTTTTAATTTGTTTTGTGTTTATAATTATTATCAGAGGCCATTTCTCTTGCCTGTAAGTTATTGTTTGAGTTGCTAAATTACCAGCTCCATATCTGATGATAGAGATTCTTGGTTTTTAATTGGTATGTGTTAAATGGTTGAGTGCTGACTTTCATTATTGCCCTGTTAGGACAATTACGCATTTCTTTTAGGGTGATACATTTCAACAGAACCGCATTCAGAATCTCTAATCCTTCATTTATCACAGATGAATTTTGACACTTGCTCAACAAGGGAGACAACTTACCCATGCAGTATATTTGATGATAGGCATCCATCAACAGTCTCCATGACTGTGCTTGTTGTTGTTGAGATGTTTAATGCTTTGAACAACCTCAGTGAAAATCAATCACTTCTGTGAGTACTCTGTTTGATGAGAATTCTCACATATTTATTATAAGCTTTTGATTTTGCCTCAGATCTTGGAAATCTTTTTCTTACTTCCTATGAAGTTAGTCTACTTTTTCTGACTTTAACCTGATTCCCTTCCTTTTCTCAGTGTTATCCCTCCCTGGAGTAATTTATGGCTTGTTGCTTCCATCATACTGACTATGATCTTTCACATACTGATTTTGTATGTGCATCCATTATCTGTTCTTTTCTCAGTAAGTTTTCATTTTCTACCATCCAATGGTTTTTATTGCTAATTAGTTACACCCACTGCCATGAGTAATTTGCTGAATGATGAAATATAATGTGTTGCAGGTGACGCCGTTGTCTTGGGCTGAGTGGACTGCTGTTCTATATCTTTCATTCCCTGTATGAAATGAAGCTTCACCTTTCACTTTAATATTTTCAACTAATTTGGAGATTTCTCTGTCAACCCTTATATTATCATTCGGTTATTACATTCAATGCATTTATTTTTCCAAGATGGTGAATTTATTGGAAGATGTTTACCTTATTCTGCTCCATGGAAACCCTTAATTCTGCTTCTCACGAAACTGGCATCACTTATGTACCATTAATTTTATCCATGCTATTTTTGATTTTTTCTTTTATGGGTCAAGACACAGAAGAGTTGGGGGGGGGGAGGGGGGGGAAGGGGATTATGCAAGAATGGGGGTTTTGTATTTGATTATTTATTTTTGGATATCTAGCAAAGATGACTCTGATCATGCTTTGCCCATTTTGAATGTTTGGCTAGTGCTCTATATCCTGATTATAGCTTTTCTTTCCTCCTTTTTATTTGGGCATATGTATTTCGTAAACAATGCAGCCTTGTCTAAATTTGTAATATGTTTCCCTTTGAGCAGCTTCTTATATTCTGTATTTGTTGTAGGTTATAATTATTGATGAAATCCTGAAGTTCTTCTCAAGAAATTCCAATGGTAATGTTCATTCTTTCTTGTTATGCGAGTTAGTATCTAAAATTCTGAACTTTGTTTCAGAACTGTTTGTAGTTGACCTTTATGCCGACCTTTGTATATACATAAATGCATAAATATTTGCAAACTGGTGGACTCTGCAACGTACAACAGTTTTATCTATTAACGAATTAATGCCAATTTTCTTGTTCGCAGGTGTAAGGTTTAGATTCAGATTCAGAAGGCATGATTTACTTCCTAGGAAGGAATTGCGCGACAAGTAGGAAGCAAGCCTTTGTGATTGAATTTTGAACTGACAGTCACACTGAAGACACCTTAATTATAATAATAATACGTCAATTGATACCAATCATCCGGCTGCGGGGGTCTGCCCATATTCTGATTACTTTCAACAGCCAAACACATCACAGGTGCCCTGTCGAAGGAGCTGCTGACGCCTGATTAAGCAGGAGCTTTTACACCATTTTTGTTTTTTGTCAAATTCGAAAAGTACACATTATTAGTCATTTTTCTGTTTTATAAAATTCGAAAGGGTTGGTTGTATAATATTTGTTAAATATATATTGATTTTGTTAATGGATTTGATCTTTTTTTCTTTGTATCTGTAGATTCTGTTGTCGATTCCCTTGAAAGATAACATGAGGAACATAATCAATTACATTGTTGACATCAGTTAAGAGCAGAAACGTTTGCATTGGATATTATTTGAAAAGACAGCCATTGACTTATTGCCATTAAAATACTATAAATAACACAATTATTTAGATACTTATCTAAAATATGGATCCATTCCAGGCAATGAGCATTTTCCTTACTTGGGCTTTGGAGTGAAGATAGTTACAAAGGTTCATGACTTGTCCACCTTTAAAACATTGCAAAGCATTTTTCAGGTTTGTATTCTGGAGCTGTGACCTCCTCCCTAAAAAATAACAGAATAATCGCGAGGGAGAAAAAACGAATCTCTAAATTAAAATAAAGAGATTGTCTACCTTAACCGTTGCAAATGTCATCTGATTAGAGTAAGTCCTCGTATACCTATCAGTGAACAAAACAAGTTCACATTTACGTGATTAACTCAATTATAATGAGCAATATTGGACAAGAACAATCAGAAAAAACAAGATTCATGTTCAGGGCTTACCCTGCAATTTGGCCTCGAACAAGCCATGGCCGCCAATCATCAACAATTGAATAGTTCAGTGATCTTATCCATGCTTGAGTTCCCAAGAATGGAACTACCATGTCGTGATCGCCACTGTTTCAAATCTATATATTACATTTCATAATAATTCCATTCTCCGACAAAAAGGAAAAAGGAGAAACAAAATGCTGTAATGTTTTTAAAAATAAATCTAACCTATAGATTAAAGAACGGTAACCTTTCTTCTCAAAGGATACATGATACTCAAAACTACTTGGAATATCAAAAGTATAAGGTAATCCCAAATTGCATCGCACCCATTGCTCTATGCTTCCCTGCACAAAGTTTTGCATTACTCTTCTTCACCTAATTTTAGCTCTGCTTTTAAATTCTTCACCGTTTTGATACTTGATTTTTAATTTGAAACTAAACACTACTTTGTCTCGTACCTCGCGTATATGAAGTGCTTCGCGAACACTGCTGTCGTTGATCCAAATATACGAAAGCACGTATCCATAAGTCCGCGAGGTACAATGAAAAAAAAGACAATTTTTTCAACATTCAAAATTTAAAATGATGCACTACTGGGACATTACTCAATATAATTAAACTTAAAAAATATTAGAATTTATTAAAAAAATTATTTAGAAATAATATAAATTCATTTGTGCTAAACATGAAATAAACAAGAAGTCAGTTTAAAATAGTATTAAAGATGAATAGAATAGAAAGAGATTAATATGAAATTACAGGACAGCCAAATGTTGGATCAATTTGGAGGAAGTCTGGAGAGTTGTGATTGAGAGATCTTGTTTCGTCAAATATCCCAAATGGCTTTGGGGAAGCAAAACCGCAACTGGGTTCTAAAATGTATCCAGTTTGGAGACCCTGAACGCACTGAATACACCAATATTTAATTATAGCAGCCAATCCACCTAGATTAAAACATATATATATCATAATGTAAATGTACCTTGTCAAAACCCTGCATATTTTTCAAGCACTCAGTATTATTGGGCTCTATATTTACATAATTCTTTCTACAGCTTCTCTTCAGTGACTGTAAACAACTTGTTAGACATGAAATATATTACCTTCTGACTTAGCAACCAGGGCCACCAGTTAGCCAATGCAAGAGAGGATCCTCCTTAGCATTCCCTTCTGACTTAGCAAAGTAGTAGAAAAGCTGCACTTCCTCTGCTTTATCCACACCAACATATCTGATCATAATTGCACAATTGTTGACATAGATAAAAACTAATTACTTTGCGGATGCATAGAATTGGAGAATCAAGATATTGATTAACTGACCCAGTTTCAAGTTGAAAAGGAAGTGGAACCTCAAAGCCTGGAAGATGCTTAACTGTTGAGTAAGAGCCTGCAAGCCCTGACTCAACCTGCAACACTATCACAGCAAAAACACTGAAAAAGTACTTACCTATCGCCATTGATAATTACACAAAATGGACGGTAGTAGCCAAAGAAAGTGAAGTGTATGTAAAGCTAAATAACCAATTGGAATATAGGAGATCAGGAAGATGTAAACTTGTTGTCCATCGCGATTGAATTTTGATTTTCTTGCATTTTGTGGTGTAGGATCTCTGTATAGCTAGATGACAAATAGTATATGATGATGTTTATTTACGCAATGACAAACCTTTCCATTTTTACTTATTAACTATTATTTGCTTTAGATAGTCAAGGAGTACATTGACTATTTCTTGTTCTTCCTTTTTTTTTTCCAGGGGTGTGCATGTGCATGTGAAGGTAAAAAGATGAAATGGGAGATTACGTAATTTTAAATTTTGTTTCAAAAAGAAAAAATGGAAATTTGAATTTATAAAACGGGTAGGATAATTAATAATTAACATATTGTTATTAATTTTTTTTACGGGAAATATAAATTATTAATTATAGTAAAATTATTCATCAACGGAAGCTTGAGTAAAAGAAAAAGAAATTCAAGTAAAATTCATCGACTGGACTTCGATCTTCATAGCTGCCTGAAAATTAATCACTAGTAACCATCCATGGTAACTATAAAAGTAAACAACACATAAATGTTTGTTTATAGTAAGTTGTAATTTATATATAATGGGAATTCTACTGTTCATAGATCTTACCCTCTCCAGCACAATGCTTAAAAAATCCAAACCAAGTATTTATTTATGAAATAAAAAGGAGCACATCAAATATTTAAATTTAAATCTCAAAAATTAAGGCTAAGCATCTTGCACAGGTGATAATTAAGTCTGACCCTTTACTACTTCTTCAAGCTATTCAAATTTCTTCCACGGATTTGCCTTGTTTTGAATCTATTGTTCAATATTGTAAAGTTCTACTTGTTAGTTTAATGTTTATTATTCAAAATGCTATTCTTAAAATTAAATTTGCTTGTGCATGTAATTTTGAAAATTAAAATACTCATAAATAATTTTATAGCAAAAAAAACTAATAATATAATTACAAATATAAGATTATTTTTCAAATCTTTTATCATCAAACATCAATAAGAATAATAAATTTTGTATGTCAATATAACAACGCAAGCATCATAATTTTTAAATACAAAAATATAAACTATAAATATCTAACATTACTTATTATTAAACATTAAACATCTAAATATAGGTTATGACGATTGCACTCAATTTATCTTAATGCCAGGTTATTTTCGTTAGAAGGGTCTGAACTATAGGGATAATCACTTAATGGGGTACCAACTTCAATTTGTATCTGTAAAATGTTTAAACTCACCAATTCATAACAGTAAAATGCCTGTCGCCGAAATTGTGAAATTTCGATGGCCGGATTGCCACGCGTGGCATTTTTTAACCCTCTTATTTTTCCATGTCAACATTTTTCTCTCTCTCCTCCATGTCAGCCACGGCCACCACAAGCTTCATCGCACCACCATCACAACCTTCTCCTTCTCTCTCTATCACTCTTCTCTCCCTGCCTCTCTCTTCTCTATCACTCTCACCCTCTCTCACTGACTCTCTCTCTCTGTGCATGCCTGACCACAACACGCAGCATCGCACGCCGCGTCTCTAGCCACCGCCACAACTCATCTCTCTTTCCTTTCTCTGTCGTTGTCTCCCTCCTCCTCACTATCGCGCGAACCAGGCCAGTGTCGCAGCCACCTCCAGCCACCCAACACCTCCACCGCGTCGCAGCGACAACAGCTCCTCCCTTCTCCTCCGCGCGCGATTTGGACAACAACCCACGACTTAGACTTCAACCACCATCTCCAGGCGTCAGGCGTGATCTAAGACGAATGGGAGCTCTCAGACGCGATCTAAGTCGCTGCTCCACTGTTCGACGCCATCTCTGCTTTCGGTGCTCAGTTTCGGCGAGCTCCGGCGACTCCTCTGCTCCCATCGTCCCTCTGACGAATATTTTTGACACAGTTTGGGGTATTGATGGAGGAGAGAGGAAAATGCTGACATGGAGGAGAGGAAAATGCTAACATGAAAAAAAAATGTCACGCGTGAAATACGTGACAATCCGGCTATCGGAATTTCACAATTTCGGTGACAGACATTTTACTACTGTTATGAATTGGTGAGTTTAGGCATTTTACAGATACAAATTGAAGTTGGTACTCCATTAAGTGAGTACCCCTATAATTCAGGCCCTTCTAGTAAAAATAACCCTCTTAATGCCATATGTCTTGCAATTACTACTTGTTTTTCTCTATTATTGTTAATTTAATTAATCATAAATTATGATTAATTTTTAAATATTTACCCACAACAAAGCGAGGTAACTAGTTTTTTTGTATTATGTTTCTAATGGGCAAGTCCTTATAAATACACATGCTAGGGTTAGGGTTTAAACATCAGAACACACATATACAGACACATGCTAGTTTTTTTTCATTCTTCAAGGTCAATTAATCCACCAATCACAAAAGCTTGCTTTGATTGCCTTTCTTGAATGACTAAGCAACAACCATTTACAGCTACATATAGGATCAAGTCATCAAAACATACACACAAAGTCTTACAGCTTTGATTTTTTTCAAAAAAGAAAAGAAGATCCTTCCAGATCAATGTATCCACCAATCCCAAAGCTTGCTTTGCATTTCCTTTCTTGAGTCACTAAACAAAATCCATTTCCATAACCATCTTCTACGAAAGGTTGCTAGTTAGAGTTTTGAAGAAACGATGAGGAACCACCAAGTTGTACTGAAAGGAGATGGTAGTAATGTGTCAGGAGGACGAGTTTCTACTACAACAATGAGAAACGTTAGATATGGAGAGTGCCAAAAGAATCATGCGGTGAACATTGGAGGTTATGCTGTTGATGGTTGCAGGGAATTCATGGCAAGTGGAGAAGGAGGGACTGACACTGCTCTTATCTGTGCTGCTTGTGGATGCCATAGAAACTTCCATAGAAGAGAGGTAGAAACTGAGGAAGCTAGTGAGTATTCTCCACCGAATTCTAGTCGCCGATAGATTTTCTTTTTCAAAAAAAAAAATCACAACACATGGATCGATTGAAGAATTTTTATATTATACGAAATGAATATGATGACGGATTGTTTGTTATTATTTTGGATCTTCAAAAGTGGGGAAACACAAAATTGTTATCAGTATTAATTTTCTTCAAGTGATTGTTTCCTTTCTTTATTCTGGTAATTTTATTAGTTTATCATCTTTGCCAAATTAGTGTTGATGACGAAGGGTTGGAGAAGACAGGATTAGAAACCAAGTTCTTTACATAATTAAGAAAAGGAAAATTTGGATTATCCCATATAACCTGCTCAAGAAATTAATTAATATAAAGTTAGCTATTTGAATCTCAGAATCTAACGGCACAACGCACGCATATAAATCAAAGAACAATGAACAGGATAACAAAAATTAAAATTATATGAGTTGTTAGTGGAAACAATGCATGCTTTAATTATAATATTTTTTTCCCTTTGTATGCTTCTTGAATTGTATATTTTGTATATATTCAAAAATAGAATAGTATACATATATACGTAGGTGTATCTGTCTTTTGAAAGGGGCATAAAGGGATTTAGTTTGTATTATCTTATTTTGCGAAGAGTAATAAATATGATCAAAATGCAAATCAGTGCACATGTAGAAAAAGAAAGAGGAATTAAGATAAGTATGTTTAAAATCTTTCCAAAGATAATATATATATATATCTTAAATTTGGTACATTTGGAAGTGGGATTAAAGATAATCCAAACATATTATCATTACAAGCAAGATGAGGTATATACATAGAAATGACACATGCATTGACAAGCTCAACTATATTTATGTGCTATCAGAGTCTTGATCTTCTTTTGGTATTACGCCTTTTCACCCTTTTGTGTTTGTGAGATATTTCACTATTTACATAGCATGTGTTTAGAGTTGGAAAGTGATCCATTGGAAGTACTCATTGGTCTCAATGAACAAACTAGATCGTTGAATTTGAATTGCATTGATAACGGCTCTAATTTAATTTCTTAGGACTCCACAGGGTAGAAGAAAATAACAAAGATATGATTACAAGATTACAAGGCACCTTTTATGCTCTTCCCTTGACGGCATATATGCATGATGATGAAGCTTGCTAATTCTCATGTACTTTGGTTTCTAATTTTCTCTACTCTGCAGGGTACCCTAAATTTTGATGGTTGGTTTAGGCTTTAGGACCTTCCCAAAAGCCAAAATAACGCCAATGCCACCTATATATGTAATATAACATAATATAACTGTGTACATGCATTCTCGATTTAGCTATGTTTTTTCTCGATACATTTAATTAATAAAATAAAAATCTTTTGCTGATAAAAAAAAAATGTATAATGGAATGTCTAAATTGTCTTCTTAGATGTAAATATAAAAATAAATTACACCTAACAAGTAGGGTAAAATTGAAAAAAAAAATTAATATAATCTCAAAATTTTAAATGAGCACTTAAAGTGAAACAAGGTAAAATACTTATTTGTTAAACGAATTTTGAGTACATATAAATGTTCTTTTAAAAAGAAATCACCCCTAAAACGTTAAAACTTTTTATTTTACCAACTAAAGTAATGAATTTTTTCAATTTCGTCCCTCTTAATTTTCAAAATTTTTTTTGGCACCCCATAACTTTAAATCCCGAGTAATATATACGTGCACAAAACAGCTTCACCTTTGTCCATGAGTGTCGATTGTATTCCACGTCCTCAAAAGTTAAAGGACCTACACGTCATCAAACAAAAAATATCATTCTTTTTTTTTTTTTGTCTAAAATATTAGTTATCATCATTATGAATGTCAAATTAATTCTTAGTCTGGAGGCTTAATTACCAATACGATAATTCCTACAAATGTAAATGATTTATTATTAATTTCATATTCTATTATATGTGCCCAAAAAAAATTAGTAGAAAAGAATTTCTCTCAACCATAAAAAGAATTAGAAAAGAAAAGATGAAGAAGAAGAAAAGATGGTATATATATTAACAATTGCTTTGGCTCACCAACTTCATAAAGAAGACCGGAAAAGGCAGAGTAACCAGGAAGAGCACCAGTTAGCCAAACTAAGAGATTATCCTCTATAGCATTTCCTTCTGATCACTTAATAAAGCAGTAGAAAAGCTGCACTTCCTCTGCCTTATCCACACCATCGTATCAGAGCATAATGCCACAATTACTGACATATACATACACTTTAGATATACAAAGAAATGGAGAACTGAGAAATTAACAGACCCACTTTC
The DNA here is from genome assembly GCA_948099535.1 of Jatropha multifida. Classification (NCBI taxonomy): domain Eukaryota; kingdom Viridiplantae; phylum Streptophyta; class Magnoliopsida; order Malpighiales; family Euphorbiaceae; genus Jatropha; species Jatropha multifida. The sequence continues at coordinate 51,648 of CANUEX010017689.1, forward strand.
AAGTTGAAAGGGAAGTGAAGGGGACCATCACAACCAGCAGGAAGATATTCAGCTGTTGAGTGAAAGCCTGAAGCCCTGATCACTCTAAAACACTGCAAAATAACTACTTTTCTATCGCCATTAATTAATGAACTGTAATTAAAATAAAGAAGATTATGTCTAATTAGTAAATTTTAGTAATTAGTTAGTTAGCAGTAATTTTTAGTATTTTGGTTGATTAATATTATTGATGCTGTGGTTGATTAATTATTTTGTTATATTGGTGAATTTTTTTATTTGGGGATAATTTTAGTATTTTTAGTTGAGTGATTGGCTAAATTAAGTATTTGTGATAATTGAGTAATTATAGGATTTTGAATTATTATTTGGTTGAATTTTATTATTAGTAATATTGTGAATTTTGATTAACTGATTATAAGTATATTGTTAGAATTTTGGTGGTTTATTGATTGTTGGTTTATAGGTTGAGAATTATTAATTTGGTTTAGAATGATATTGTTTGTGGGAATTAATTTGATTATAGGATATTAATTATTGATTTTGGTATTTTTGGTTGATTAATTAGTTATGTGGTTAAGTGATTAATTGGAGAAATTGGATAAAATAAATTAATTGATGATTTAGGTAATTAAAGAATAATTATAGGATTTTAATTGATTTTGAGAGTCAGTAATTAGTTAGTGTTAATATTACAAAATTATGAAAATTACTTTATTAAGGATTAATGGTATATTTGAAGAATTTTTAATAAATGAAGTATATTAAAGAGTATAACTAATTATTTGGTTGATTAAATGAATTATTGTGAAAAATGGATTTTATTGATAAGGTTAAAAAAATATTACATGGGAATATTATGGTATTTTGAGAATTTAATCAATTATGGATTAAATTAAATTGATACGAATTTTTGATAAACTGAGTTTAAAGGGCATAAATTAGTTAATTAACAGTCAATGGTCATTATTTAAGGTTTTTAGACAATTAAAGTATTTTGGGGTGTTAATTTGAAAATTTAGTGAAATAAGTATTATTATATGAAATATTTAATTTAAGATAAATTCGAATTGAAAATAAATATTTAGTAAAATTACTAATAAATTATATTTGATGATTTTAATTAATTGGCATTATTATTAACGGATAATTAGTGGATTTAAATATATGCATCGGTGTATTCTAGAGAAATAAAACTAATGGTTAAAAGGTTAGAATTAATGAAATTGATTTAAGTATGATAATTTTGGAGTTAGATTGATTATTAAAGTTTGACTAAATGAAAAATAAATTATAGCGAATATTTTGATGGTAATTAATATAAGTATGAATATTTGGTAAAATTGATTAAATATATGTAGTGAGTTAAATAAATGATGTTATTAAGAAATTATTATTATAATCAGTGTTAATTTATCATTAAGAGTATGAATATATTTTTGAGGGCATTAGAGTTAAAGAATTGAGTTATTAAAATGTAGGAATATATTTTATGATTATTAAGAATTAAATAAGGTAAAATAAATTAAATGATTGAAGGATTTTTGGAGATTGAGAATAAATTATTTGATGGTAAATAATAATTATTATGAATTAAGGTTTTATTGAGTGAATTATATTGGTGATGAATTATAAGTTATTGAATTGAATGTTAAGTCATCATTCTAATGGTTAGATATTTGGGTAATTAATTACCAATGAACAGACTGTATAAGGAATAGTTGTTTAATATACTGAATTATTATTTTAGAAAGCTAATTTATATTGAAATATAAATGAATAGTTATATTTTGAGGGAATGCTACTATAAATAAAATAGAAATTAGATTTAAACTTAATAGAAATAAATAATGAGTTTCTTAAATTAATTCTTTAAAATTTCTTAGTTAAGGGATTTATTGTCTAATTATATCTCTCTTTATTATATGTGTCTTCTAGATCGACCGAGTTTCTCTACTGCTCCTTTAAATCTGAATCTAAAGTAGAATTGGAATATTCTACTATCATTGTGAGTAATAATAAATGGTGTTCATCATCTTGTATACATGCATTTCATATGCATATCATATATTCTTTATATTATTTAAAATAATTATGAATCATTCCCTATTTCTATTATTATATTGATATCATTCATCTTCCAAATATAATATTTCAGTTATATAATCTCAATCTTTGATAAATAATATTTCGGTTCTATAAATCTATATAATTTTCTCCCTTTATTACATTCATATATTGCATATATTGCATTGATTATGTTTGGTGAATAATTACGATGTGAAAATAATGTGCTTTGTATCTGAGTGGATGGGGACGCCGTAAATCACTATGAGACCGTTAGCCAAGTATAGGGAATCGACTCTCTGAGATATATATATATATGGAATGAGAAAAGTAGGCCAAGGGCCGGTGGGTGGATTTATGACACTACTGATCAATTTTCACATATTGTGAATATCTGAATGTGATTTATTTGAAGGTGCTGATATGTGACACGTGCTTGTGAAGTATGACATTTTACATATATTGTGAAAGCATACTGCCTGAATGTGTGGGTTTGCATTATTCGTTATTATTCACTAAGACTCACCTTCCTTCCATAAATATTTTTCAGAAAATAAAAGTACTGTTGGTTTTTAAGACTCTGCTTCTTTCTCCTTAGAGATTTAATGATTATTTTCAGTATTAAAAATGTTAGCATGAACTATTTGTTAAATTTGAGTTATTCTGCCTATTTTATTCGATTCCGCAGTTAGGATGATAAAAATCATTATGTGTTGATAAATAACTTGTGAGGTATTTTCTGGAAATTTGGAGAATATATAATAAGAATAGTTTGACCATATTATGACTGATGAGTTATGTATAAAAATGTATTTCTTTTATTAAATGAGTTTAGGCTCGAGTTATGATTTATATATGATATTGAAACTGAGCCAAGATTGATAATTGACTGATTACTAAATAATGTCATAATATGGGCTTACTATTTCTAGAGTCATATATTAATAAATATGCATTGTTATAATTTAGGCTTATTACGAGCTTCGGAGGTCTTAAACTTATTTAGATCCTAGTGCCGGTTCGGCCTACGATTTTGAGTCGTGACATAGATGGATTATAGATTATATTATTTATATTATAGATAGATAATTATAATCGCATTAAAGAATAAATTCTTAATTAGAATATGATTAGATTAAAATTAAAATAATAATAATTAGAATAGGAAAACAAACACAATATGGTCTCAACTTAACTATTAAGACTAAATTATTCTTAATAATATTTTTTATCAATTAGAATACGTAGGACGTTTTGAAGACTAAATATTCTCCATTCATACTTTTATATATATATTTCTGAAAAACAAATATTATTTTTAAAATGTTGATGTTGGCTCCATTTTTTGAGCATTCTCCTCTTCGTTTTTTTAGAAATTTTCTAATCTTTTAATGCATTTTCATAACACAATGTTTTTTTTTACTTTTTTTCTATAAAATTTTTTTTATAAAATTTGCAAATTTTATCGATAAAGATAATCTACAACAACACAATATTTTAAATTTTTAAATTTTCAAATCATAAATTTTTAAACTGAAAAATAATTATTTTATTTTTGAAGTTTGTCATGATTATTTAAATAGTCCCTAATATTTATATAAATATTTATAACATATGTGATGTTTACTCCTCTCATGGTACTTTATCCTTCCGTCTAAAAAATATGCTTTTTCTGTTAATTTTGATAGGAAAAGACGAAATTATCCTTTGTAAATTTTCATTGACATCCTTGTCAATCCCTCTCCTCTAGAACACCTAAAACTTAGATTTCCACCGTCTTCCTCAACCTAACACCGTCTTCATCGCCACCATCGTGTCTTTGTCAACCATCATCTCCATAACCAGATCACCATTGAAATTAGAACCAGACGTCCAAACTAAATCAAGCCATCATCACCTTCATCCGTATCTCCCTCTCTCTCTTGGATTCTTTAATCACCTCTTCTCTCAATTCTTTGGTTCAGACCCTGACTTTGCCTTCACCTTCAACATTTGCAATTTCTACGATTGTGTACTTAGGATCGAGATCATTCCCGATTCGCTAAAGACGAAATCTTACAGTAACCCTTGAGCCAGCATCGCTAACTAGGCTACAATCGCAAGCGGCGAAGGGAAGAAAGAAAGTGGTGACCCTCGATTTGCTTGAGAAGATATTCGATGATAACTCTTGTACCAGAGTTGATTGAGCTGCAATTGCAAGAGGCGAAGGGAAGAAATAAAGTGGTGACATTTTTCTTTTATTGCAAATTTCTAATATGTTTGTTCAATTTTGGGTTTAAAATCAAATTGGGTGATACTTTAAATTTAGTTTGCGATTTAAGTTTAAAATTTACATGGGCATTTGTTAATGATGGTGTCGGGTTTCAAGTAAATAAGAGTCAGCCAAATGTGCTGTGTAAATTTTTGCTTTGCTACATTAGGCTTCTTTTTGGCTGATTTTGCATATGGTTGCTGTTTCTGGAATTAGTTGCTGAGGTTGTTGAACAAAATGATGCAAATAGTTGCTGTTTCAGGGATTAGTTGTTGAGGTTATTGAGTTTGGCTGATTTTGGATATGGTTGTTGTTTGCTGTTTTTGGGATTAGTTGTTGATGTTATTGAGCAATTCTTTTTGGCTGATTTTGAGTATGATTGCTGTTTGCCATTTTTTGGATTAGTTGCTAAGGTTATTGAGTAAAGTGATGGATATGGTTGCTGTTTATGAGATTAGTTGCTGAGGTTATTGAGGAAAGTAAATGAGTTGAAGGGGGAGGATATGTTAATTAGAGGATTTAGGGTAGTTTGATCATTTTATTAAAAATGAACAGTAAAAGTGTGTTTTTTGGACCGAAGGACCAAATAATATGATGGAGGTGAACCTCAAGGATATTATAAATATTTGTACAAATGTCAGGGACTACTTAAATAATTATGTCAAATCTCAGGGACGAAATAACTATTTTTCCAACTTATGAATCATTTTATTTTTATGAGAATTCACCTATTATAAATTCAAACTCTATCTCAGAATTTACCTATTAATTCACCATTCTCTTTTTCAAAAATGTAAATTTTGCAGACTTTGATTGTATGAGGAAATAATATCTAAGAGTAGATTGGTGTAATCCTGAAATCACATGCCAATCTTTTATGTTTCTTTTGCAATTTTAAAATCATATACTAATCTTTTATATTTCTTTTGTTATGTTCTCCTTAACGTTTGTTACTACACTAGGATTAAAAGATTGAAGAAACTCGATAGTGATGAGGAGAACTAATAGATAGCGTAGGTTATTTTGTATGTTTTTCTAGCACTCGATAGTTACCATCTTGTAGAAACTCGAAACTTGAACATCTATGCTCAATGTTGAAACTTTTCTAATATTTGTGTCAACTACTATATTATATTACAGATATGCATCTTTTGGTTTAGATGGATACAAGCAAGGGTTTTGAGGACTCTGCATGAGCAAGACAAGGTCATGGTATTCGAGGATGAGGTAGTTGTGCCGGAGCACGTGACAGTCATGCAGTCACATGACTCCTGTTGCCTTCACCGCCTACCTTCCTTCTACTCAGGCACCTACTTCTGATGTCACAACACCATCTGCACTAGCCCCTCCACCTGGTAATATTCATTTTACTATTATCCTTCCTTTATATTTATATATGTCAATACATATTTAAGATAAGCATAATTTATATTTGCATTTATATTTTGTATTTCTGCTCCTTTTATGTAGTTGCGGGAGATTCTCGATTGAGGTTGGAGATCATGGAATGACAGTAAGTAACAACAAATAATTAATGTTACATATTATCAATTTTAATTATAAGATAAACTTATGCTGCTAAGTGAAAATAATTATATTTTCCTTTCTATTGTTCGACAGCTTGCATCCATCCTCTAATGCCTTACGAGGATCTTCAAGCTTCATATAAAGAAAGATTGCTAGTGTTGGGGAGGTATACCAGCGGAGGCTAAACATCTTACTTCAATTATACTTACACTTAATGATAGTGAAACATCTTATAAAAATGTTTCATTTTCTATTTCTTTCAAAAGGAGTTCACATGGGAGTCAAATGCTATAAAGGCCCAATTTAAGAAAGCTTAGAAGACACAGTTAGTAAAGCATTATTCGGAGTTTCTATACAGGATGCGGAGTATATGAAAGAAGCAAAGGTGTGTGTTCGACGAGGTATGGGCTAGCTAGCAGTAGGCATGGTGCAATCCTCAATATGTGAGGAAAGGAGAGATTATGTCCCGTAATAGGCTTAGTGAGACTGGTGGTGAGGGAGCTAGTCTGTCTCGACACACTGGCGATTCCATAGAAATTGGTAAAATAAATCCACTTAAAAAATTTTATATAACCTCATTATTATAGCTTCATTATTAAATATATTTGAAAATGTTTTGCATCTTATGAAATGTATTGTAGGCGAAGTAGTTGAAGCATCAGCCCAGTCCTATAGAGGTCTTCACATATACATATAAAAAGGACCATGATGGGTCACATTCATTGATAGAAGCTTGTTTGAGTAAGCTTATAAAACACTTCTTTGCTTTTTCATTCCTAAATTTGTATATTTTTGCATTGTTCTTATTCTGTATACTATCCTTCTTAGGCTCAAACTAGTGAGCAGTCTAGGATCGATGAGTTCCAGCTTTAGGCGAGAAGAAGAGAGAAGTGTATGCTATTGGTTCACTATCCTTGGTTTTCTACAACCGCACCCACTAGACTTTAGCGAGTAGAGCCACACTAGTTGAGCCGGAGGCACTTATTTAGAAGATCCATGATCTACGAGCTCAGTTTCTGGCGCAGTAGCAACAAATATCACAGTTTATATTGCAGCAACAGCAACTGATGGATACGTATGCTTGAGACCGACCTAGTGCACCGCCAAATGACAGATGACTTTGACCCTCTCGGCTTCTTCCACTTTGCCTGTTTCTCGGACTCATCCAGATCTAAGGTTGATGGTTTTAATTAGAGTGATTTTCTCATGTTTGGAGAAGGCCATTCACGCTTTATGTAAACTAGTTTTTTTTAACATGCATTGCACGCTTGTACTCGTTGTTTTTGCTCATAAATTGTTTTATTCTTTTATATTATATGATAATATTATTTTTAAAATCTAAATTTAATTTCACAATTTATTATTATTTTTTCTAATTTTTTTGGTAGTAAATTCATTTGATTTAATAATTGATTGTCTTAATAATTTTTACGTTTATACATATATATTTTTCGTCATATGTAACTTGTTGTTTTCATCTGCATTTTAATTTTTGTATATCTATAATTCTATTATTAATTCATCATTTTATTTAACTAATTTTAAATTTTATGAAATAGTTTGAGCTAAGCCATAGTTAGAAATTTTGGAATTACTGTTAGATTGGATTTGACCAGATAGTTGATCAAATGTGAAACTAACAACGAAAATTATAGTTCTTAGATTTATCAGTGTAAAGATAAATGAATCTAAATTGATATATTATCATGAAATTATCAATTGATATTATAAATATTTTATCTTATTTTTAAGTAAATTTTATTTTTATATTAATTAAAATTCATAATTGAAATAAAAATATTAATTAAGTGGGGCTAATTAATTACTCAATGTCCGCCCCTCTTCCCCTAATTGATTATCAAATGACGAGGTTAATTAGTTATCTTTTTACTTTATGGTTTTGTTTGCAGCCTATAGACTTACTAACCATGCTATTGATTGTTATCAATTTAATGTTGATGGAAAATAATACTGACATAATAATAATGATAATTGGACAAAATGTCATAAATTGAATAAGATTGTTTATAATATTTGCCTATAAAAATTAATAAATTAACAAAATAAATTAAAATTAAATTATCTTTATTTTTTCACCAATAAAATTAAAGTCCTTAATAATATTTTTATCAATTCATAAATTTGATAGGGATGTTTTAGGAATCTAATATTCCCCTTCCCCTTCTTCTTAATAGAATTTAGATTCAAATAGGAAATTAACATAAACAGTCACAATTAAATTATTTTTATTTTTTAACAAATAAAATTAAAATTTTAATGATATTTTTGTCAATTTAGAAACTTAATTAATTAAAATGTTAAATAGAATATTTGATAAAGGATACATGTATTTTTATGTGCTTAAATTAATTTTTTTTATTTTTTGATATTTGTTCTTTGTGAATCTAAAAGGTATCAAAGTATTATTTTAATGTTAAAATTAAAATAATAATAATAATAATTAGGCACTCTAATTCAAAAATATGTAAAAACTCTAAAAAAAAAAGTTACAACCATCAACTAAATTAATTTAAACTATAAAACTAATAAAGTTTTATTTATCAACTAAATTAATTTAAACTATAAAACTAATAAAAATTTATTTACTACTAAACTATAAAATTTAATTAGAATATTAGGAGTAAAATAATTAGTAACTTTGAAAAGTTTTTATGAATGTACAAATTTTCGAAAATTAGTGTAGCAAGCAAAATAGTAAAAATCATGAAAAATTGAAATATAATTACGATAATAAATTTATAATGTAAAAAATTGAAGAAGAAAATCAATTAATAAAATAAAATAAAACAAATCAAAAATTGCTAATTCATTAGAATTTCAAGAGATGAAATACACTTACATTATTGAAATTTATTAATTGAAAATTTCAACTATTTTGAGAAAATCACAATACCATTCTACTGGAACTGTTGTACCTTTTGATCCTTCGAAGGTAACGTTTGGTTTCTCTAAATGTTTGTTTTCTCTCAATTAGCTCTAAAAGACCTGTTTATAGTGAGATTTTAGGCTAATCAGATTAATATTATGATTCCTAATTAATTTAATATTTCTATTTAGTTAATTGATATTTAATATTTCTTAATGATTTATCTTAAAATAAATAATTTATAATTAATTAATATTTTTTTTCGATTCTTGTGCAATTTAACAATTAGGATTAATATAAATGACTCAAAAAATTTTTATTTTTTATTTTTTCATTCTCTAGTGTACTAATACGTATTAATCTATTAAACATCTATAAAATATTTTATATTATTATATCATATTTTAATTAAGATATGATCCCAATATTAACTATCCCAATATTTATTAAATTATATCCCTAATCTTAGTAAAATTAAAAGTTATTAATTAAAATAAGATTAAATTATTCAATAAAATTAAAAATTATCTTAATACAATAAAATTAAATTATTCTTAATAATATTTTTTATCAATTAGAATAGAAGGTGGTTTTAGAGATTCAATGTTTTTATTATAACTTTTATATATATTATATATATATTAAAAGAAAAGTAGGCGAAGACCATACGTCTTGTTTCATGTTGACGGGACAAAGAGAGAGAAATCAAATCAATTGTTAGAGTGTTGAACTAAGGAAAAAAAGGCAGAGCTCAATATGTGCCGCAGAATGAAAGGGATTGTGAGTAAAAAGTTTCAGAGTTCCGATGGCTCTTAAAAATATAGATGGTGAATAGTGTTTTGAAATAAATAAGAGTTCAATAGAGGAAGGCTAGCTGTGAGGGTTAGATGGTTTGAATATTTTTAATTTTAAATATTCAACATTAGAATTACAGATGTAAGTTTGAAATTGTTTCTTTTATTATTATTTTGCAATATTTAATTAGCTCAAAATCAGGAAAATCATAGCATGCTTAGGAATTGAGTTGAAGATTAAAATTGGGTGAGTTAAATGGACTTGAACACGTAGAAATGACCTATTCTGATGGAGTCGGTAAAGCATTTATCATGGAGCCAAACTTATTCAGTCCTCTGGTCAGGAATTTGGATGATGCAATTTCTCCTGCAATTGGTAAACTTTTAATATTTAGCACTCTCAAACTATTAGTTAATCCTTAAATAGTTTAAGAAATATGATAAAGGCAAAAGGCAAATCAAAGATTATTTAATTAAATTTTTTTTTAAAAAAAATCTAATTAATGTAATTGACTATAATCAAATGATTAAATAGTAATTCAATCTCTAATTTTCTCTAATTTAGTATTTCGGTTTGATTTAAAATTTTAGATAACTTTCAAATAGTCGGTTAAAAAAAGGGTTTCAAATTTGCCTAAAACACGAAACAATCAAACTAATTGGAGTTGATTTTACACATCAGTTTCACTTCGAATCAGAAAAACTATCGTTTGATTTTCGGTTTTTTTATTCGATTTAGTTTAATTTAAACCGATTGCATACTAACCACGTTGGTTGTGGGTACATGATATACATTTTATATCTAGTAAAAAAAAGGGAAAAAAAAAACTCTTTTATCTTTTTGGCGCCCCTATGCTTTGAACTGCAGTCCTGAGCAACTAACAGTCAGAAGTCAAATCATCACTTTCTCAATTACTCTCTTTGTTCTTTCTCAATTACTCTCTTTGTTCCTACAAGTACAGCTGAACTGTCCTTCTCCAGTAATCTTTCACAGAATAATTTTACTACTTGTACGCACAATCACATTTGGAAATGGACCCGAAGAGTTCTTATTGATGGGTTTAAAGAACTCAGCTTTGAATTTCAGTCTTTACCAACTACCAGTCAGAAGTCAAAACATCACTTTCTTGATTACCGTCTTTTATCTCTACAAGTACACTTGAACCGTTCTTCTCCACTAATCTTTAACAAAAGAATTTTACTGCTCATACGCGCAACCAATTTGGCAATGGAGCGGAAGAGTTTTATAAGTGGGTTTAAAGAACTTAGGCCTTTGGTGCACTTGCTTTTGCCTCTCTGTATTCATTGGATTGCTGAGGAAATGACTGTTTCTGTTCTTGTTGATATTGTTACTAATGCTTTATGTCCTGGGGAGTCTACATGCGATGAGGCCATTTATCTCAATGGTCTCCAACAAACGGTAAAATGCTGCTTCTCCTATTTAATTACTTTTCCTATGTTGAGAAAAAGAGGTAGAAGGGAAGAAAATGAATGAATAGAATATGTGTTTATTGATTTTCCTTCTTTTTATAACTTTCTTCTTGAATTCATTTACATTTAGCGTGTTTTTTAAGCACTCTGTTTGTCTGGTGGGAAAATGGAGGGACAGAGAACAAATGGGATTGTTGAATTCTGAGTCCTTTTTTCTTGTTTTTGTTATTTTCGTATTATTTTGCATCATTTATGTGTGATTTAATTGGTTGGTAATTGGTGACCATGTTTTTCCTTGTTTGTCTAGTTAGTGTCAAAATGGGAAGATGGAACTAAAAGGATAAAGAGAAATGGTATTATTAAAATTTTGTTTTGATTGCTTCATTTAATTATAAATAAGCAAAAAAACTTGTTCTTGATTTATTAAAGTTTGTCTAGCTGTTGATTGTAGGATGTTTATTTTTTTGTTTAATTAATTAAAGCACTTGCATATAGATACCTTTTGCTCTTTGGGTTTGTAGAAGATGAAAACTTTATGATCCTAAGGATGTTAGATTTGAAGTACTTCTGCCATTTGGGTATTTTAGTTGTATCAATTTGACCCTTTTGAATGCATAACACATAAGCATTTCCTTTTCCTTTTCCTTTTTCTTTTTATCTGTGTGTGTTTATGCACTTGCTCTTATGCATTGTTTTTCTCTTATGCTCTTGGCTTTTGGTCTTCTTTTCAATACAAATGTTTCCAAGATTGAGATGGATGTCATGATAACTTTATTTTGCTGATGAAGTAATTTAAGATTGGTTTTGGTGGTTATGAAACATAAAATCAGGATCATCATCAGTTTTGCAGATCATTAGTTAAATATTTCTTTCTTTTCTTCTTTTGTCCTTTAAAGCAAGACTTGATATTATTATCTTATTGTCTGTAGGTGGTTGGAATTTTCAAGATGGTGGTATTACCACTCTTAGGCCAACTTGCTGATGAGTATGGGCGTAAACCATTTCTCCTTCTTACTATATCCACATCCATAATTCCTTTTGGTAAGTTATGCATGTATGAACATTTTCGGTTAATTTCATTTACATAACATACATAATGTCCTGAAATTTCCCTTTGAATTCATTAGTATAGATGTAAAGTGAAGCATGGCAATAGATAGTAGTTGTCTGAAACTTAAGGCACATGTCCACACATACACTATAGACCTATGGAGGAGATTGCCAATCCTAAAACGTTCTTTAGAAACAGTTAATCAAATTTAAGGGTTTCAATTTTCTGATTGATGCCAATATGCAAATCACAAGTCTGCATTGTCATGATTGTTTGATTCTTGATACCTCTAGTTAGTGAAAGAAGATTCTCCAGTCTTATTGCAAATGTATATACAACCTTCTGACCCTTTAACTATAAGAAAAATGTTCCCTTATTTGTTTGCGATGCTGATAGTTCACTTTTCCTTTTTGGTTTGTTTAATTGCATTAGCTTTACTTGCTTGGAAAGAAAGCAGAGGATTCGTGTATGCCTTCTATGTGCTTCGTACAGTTTCATATATTCTAAGCCAAGGGAGTGTTTTCTGCATTTCTGTTGCTTATGCAGTAAGAATTTCTCCCCTTTTATGCGAAAGTCAGAGATGAAGATTGTTAGTGGATGATATTTCCCATTTCTTTGGTAGGCAGATTTTGTTAAGGAAGGCAAGAGGGCAGCAGCATTTAGTTGGATCACTGGTCTCTTTTCTGCTTCTCAACTCTTAGGCAATGTTGTAGCACGTTTTCTTCCAGATAATTGTATATTTCCAGTATGTATGTTCTATAAATAATAGTCATATTTCCATCTAACTCCTTTTTATTACTGCTCTTGTTTGTCTTGAATTTGAGTTATTACCTGCTAATTCATTATTTGCAGACTGATTGGTCATTTCATCTCAGGTTTCAGTTGCTCTCTTGATCTGTTGCCCTGCATATTTGCAATTCTTTCTAGTTGAGACAATTGAACCAACTCAAAGTAGGGACCGGGATTCACCCTTCTTTTCTCGGATCATTAAGCTTTTTCACACACGATATGAATCAATGAGAGATGCTGTAATTATTAGCTTTAGCAGGTATTGTTGTTTTTAACTGAAATAAATCTTCAAAATGCACATCATTTCTCCATCTTTACTATTACTTCTATACTCAAGTTCAATAACATTTTTTTTTACACCTTTTAATGTAATTTTCGTAAGTGCAAAATTCTATCTATTTGGTCTGACTAAGGATTTATTATCACTCTACAGCCATACACTAAGAGACATTTCTATAATTTCCTTCTTCTACGAATTGGGTATGTCTGGCATCAGCAGTGTCTTATTTGTAAGTTCCTTGTTAATCTTTCATACCAAATTTTCTTTCATCCTCATCATTGATAGAGTTGTGTGGAAAGAATCTCTAGGGAATTGATGGTATTGAAGTTTCATGTATTTTTTGGTTGTATGAAGCTCATGCCTTAAAAGCCGGAAAAAAAAGGTCTTTTAGTGTCTTCTTCATTTTTAAAATAGATATATGTGCAGTTACAAGAATTAAATCTCATACATGATCCTTAAGAAGTTTCTTTTCTAATAAAATTTTCTAATCTCTAAGCCTACTTGTTTGAGCTGGTTGTAATAGTAAAAATGATGCTTAATGGTGCAATTTTGAGTTAAATTTCATGTTTCCAATTAAAAAAAGAAAAAGAAAAAGGGTGATTGCTGAAATCTTCACCTTTGCCTATGCAGTATTATCTAAAGGCAGCATTTGGTTTTAGCAAAAACCAGTACTCAGAAATTCTGTCAATGGTTGGAATTGGTGAAGTTTTCTCTCAGGCATGTTTCCTTCCAGAGATTATCTTGACAAACAGAACAAGCTATTATGTTTAATATTGGACATTTTTGTCTTCCTCCGCCAGATCATAATCTTGTGAACTGGCAAATTGTAAAACTCTTTTGCCTGACATGTCTTTTGTTTGTTATTTATATTGCTTGTAGATTGTGGTGCTTCCTCTTATCAATCCTTTGGTTGGAGAGAAAGTGATACTTTGTCTTGGGTTACTTGCATCTATAGCTTATGTAAGTTGCCTTCCTCCTAGAAACCACCAATTTGCACATCAAACAACAGAAAGGATGGAAAGAAAAAAATAATGTTGCTCCTCTGTTTACAGGCACTGCTATATGGCTTGGCATGGGCATCTTGGGTATGTATATGTACTCATATTTACTCAGGTTACATTTAGTAAGCTGTGATGAGATGTAATCAAATACATTTTTACAGTAAAAGATTGATTCCTAAGAAAGTAAAATTTCCAGTAGTTCAACCAAGTAATCTTTATAGCTTTAGTCCTAGCTAGGTCTATAATTTCTTAATTTATGTACAGAGTTCTATATACATTGTCATTTTTTGCAGGTGCCATACTTGAGTGCTTCCTTTGGAGCCATTGATGTCCTTGTGACACCATCGGTAAGAGCTGTATCCCTCTAGATCGTCATTTTCATCTTATTTTGCTTCAATTAGTGGAAGGCTATGTCTGCTGCTTTATGTGCCGAACTTTTCTTGTGCAGACTTATGCTATCATTTCTAAAGCATCAAGCTCAATAAATCAGGTCTGTAAGTAATAACTTGGGTTTTTCTTTCTGCATCTGACTTGGAACTGATAGACATTTTTCAAACTTCTAAGTGTTGCTGGAATCTAGTCATATGTACTTCTACTCGTTCAATACAGGGAAAAGCACAAGGATTTGTTGCTGGTGTGCAGTCCATAGCAAGTTTCTTATCCCCTATTGTTATGAGTCCATTGACCAGTGAGTTATGATGTTTCATCTCTTTTATTTTCTGTTTCCATTTTGTTTGTGTGGCAAAATTCTTAGAAACTGCAATGCAGACACTCAACCATTGCGATTGTAGCGTAATGCCTGCATATATCCTTATCTTTGTTTTATACTTAACCATTTCACTTTTCTTTTGCTTACTGGTGAGTTGTTTCAGCTTTCTTCCTGTCTAGCAATGCCCCTTTCAACTGCCAAGGTTTCAGCATTATAGTTGCGTCTCTATGCATGGTAAGCTCCTCGGACATCTATCTTTTATCTCTTTCTGTTAATCATGAATTTTAAATTTCTCAGATGGTTGCTTTCTTCTATGCCTGCCTGCTTAAACTGGAGCAATACTCAACTCTGGAGGAAGATACTGAAGCCCTGTTAATTTCCTGAGTCTTGGATCATATGGA
This sequence comes from Jatropha multifida, assembly GCA_948099535.1. Classification (NCBI taxonomy): domain Eukaryota; kingdom Viridiplantae; phylum Streptophyta; class Magnoliopsida; order Malpighiales; family Euphorbiaceae; genus Jatropha; species Jatropha multifida. The sequence continues at coordinate 66,833 of CANUEX010017689.1, forward strand.
AGCTACTAGAATCACAGAAACAGTTAGAAGAAAAACTGAAAATGCGCGCCAAAATTAGTTTCAAGTTTGTTAGTTGTTGTAACGTGCTTGCTTAGGTGGCAAAATAGAAGTTTAGCAAGATATTTATGATTAGAGCTGTATATAAACAATACTCGTAACCCTCTTTTTGTTGGTTAATGACATTTTCATCCTATTTTCTACAATCTGACATTAAGTTTTTATTTTTCCCTTATATCTAGTAATAGGGCTGAGCAGAATACAGGAAAACCCATCAAATTGAACCCAATTGATTGGTCCATTCGGTTTTTGAATTTAGTTTGGTTTCAGTTTTAATAGGAAAACACAAATTTTTTTTACTTTGTTTCAGCTTTATTTATAATAAAACAGAGAAATTTAAAAAATTCTAAAGAAAAAAATGACTCAACTCAAAAGTTAGGTCATAAACAAAAAATCGAATCAAACCAAATCAGTTACGTACAATTTAATTTTTATAAACAATTCAATTTGGTTTGATTTTTATTTATAGAAAAATCTAACCTATTTGATTTACACTGATTTAATTTGTTTTGAATTGATATAATTTCAGGTTGAGAAAGCAAACTTCTTTCAAATAAAAAAAAATATTATTAATTTATTTATTTTCCAACAGAGAGGAAGTTTGGGAAGTTGCGGGAGCACAGTGTAGAAAGAGTCGAGGTCCCTTGACTTGCTCCACCTGACTTAAGAATTGTCGGGCTTGGGCAGGTTTCGGCTCCGTTTCGAACTTTAAATATTTTAAAATATTTTATTATTTCTACAGACATAAAATTTGTTCTTGAAATTAAAAAGCAAAAAATTACAAAATACAAATTGTATTTGTAATGTAACGGAACAATCTCTAGTGAAATATTCTATTATAATAAAGATTTTCTTCTAATTCTTCTCTTTGTCGGGAGCCCAATTCAATGGTCGAAGGACTTGATCTTGAACACAATTCAATAGCCGAAAGATTTGATGTTGGATTGATGCAGAATGAGTGTTTGACGATTCAAAAGTCGTGGAGACTTGATCTTGAATTCACCTTGATTCTTTGGACTTGAGAGAGAACTTTTGAGTCTTTTTCTCTACCAGTCTGTATATATCTATCTGTCCTTTCTATGTGAAGAGAGGCTCCTATTTATAGAGATTTGAGGGAATCCCTATATAATTTGATTGATCCATTTGTCAAGCTCCCATTGGCTGTTGCTGCGTTACCAAGTTTTAATTTAATTGGTCCACTTGGCTCGTTCTTATTGGATTTTACTATATTATTTATTTATACAGTAAATTTATTTATCCAATAATTTTATTTTAATAACCATTTAAATATTTTGATTGGCTATTAAAATAAATTATTTAATTTAACTAACCAATAATTTAATTGGCTAATTAAAATAATTAAGTTAATAATTAAATTAATTTAAATAAAATTTAGGTGTCTACAATTTCTATTCCCAATTTACCAAGTCAATTTTTCTTGTAATAATATTGAGAATTATATAAAATTATATAAAATAGAAATAAAATTTTATTTTTAATAGATAATAGAGTTAGATATTTTTTAACAAAATAAAGAAATTATATTATTTTGAGTAATGAGATTAAAATTTTAAAATATATATATTATATTTTTTCGCTTGGAGTTGATCTTGACAAAAAATATAAATTTTCATGACAAAAATTAATCAGTTAATTGATTTGGACAATAAAATAATAACTCATCTGGACCTTTTATAAATGGATTGTTATTCCAAGAATTTGCAAAATATAACGAATAAAGATGAGCTCTGTCACTATGCATCCATAACATCAATGAAGAAATATGTTGTATTATCAAACTGCACTGATTGAAGATTTATATTTGTGAATCAAGATTTAAAGTTTCCAATCAAATAAAGCCAGATATTATAGTTGTATTTAGTAATAAATCCTCACAAAAAAGGAATTATCCTCATAAGGGAAATAAACTCCATAAATATGGAGACAAAACAACAATAACAAAAACAAAAAAGACAGACAAATCTGAATTCGTTAAAGCAAAAGAAGATTAAAAGCAAAAAAAGGTAAAGAGAAAGAAAGAGTAAAAGGTAGGAGGTAGGGGCTACTGGTGATAAAACAGCGACAACCCAAAAATAAAACTAGGGTTAGAAGACCAGAGTGAAAAAAGAAAAAGGAGAAAAACTACTTTTTTTCCCATACAATATTTCCATTTAACAAGTCAATTCAATAAAATTATTTGTTACAAATTATATTATTGTCACGATCCAAAATCGTGGGTCGGAGCGACACTAGAATCTGAGTAAGTTTAAGGCTCCCGAGATTCGTAGTAAACCTGAATTATAAAATTCATATATTAATCTACCCGTCTCTAATAATAGTAAATCCATATTAATGTTATCTGTATGAGTCCAGTGTCCATATAACCTCGACCCAATAATAAATATCTCAATTAATCACATACGACGGGCCCAATAAATCTCAATCATCTTATGGTTACTAGTCACACATACATCCAAACAAATAATTAGAACAACTATGATTTCATAAAATAGCTCACTCGTAATATTACACGATTAAAATACACATCCTACGACTGCGGAGGTGAAATAACCCGTTAATTTATTTTTAAAAGAATTTGTATTTAAAATTTAATTGTAAATTTTCACCAATGAGAATTGGCGAAAAATAATATTTTATGCCGCGAACCGAATCGAAAACCGAATTTAAATAGTCTAACTCAGTCGAAAAA
>CANUEX010017715.1:0-32870 GCA_948099535.1 Jatropha multifida
TTGTATAAGTATGAAAAATAGTAAATGTTACAAGTTGTAAGTTTTAAAGAAGTTAAGAAAAATAAGTTGAAGTTAAGTATGTTTTGAATAGTATTTGATACATTTAGTTTTAAGCTTATTATGAACTTTTCACAACTTAAAAGGATATTTTAAAAAAAAAGTGAAGGAAGGGGTTTAAGAACATTTGACTATAAGTAATACTTTTAAAGTCTACTTAAGTATTTTTGAATTGTATTTTAAGTATATATTTGAAAAAGAAAAGCTTGAAATTTCATAAATATGACTTTGGCATTTTAATGAAGTTGTAAGTTAAAAAAATTTGAAGTAAAAACAATTAAGTTATGAAAGTTTTGTTATGAAATGAGTTATAAGAAATACGATGTTTTATGAAGAAATAATATGATTTGGGCTCTTAAGTACTTGGTTGAAATGTGATATGATATGATTCATTTATGTAAGATGAGCATTCTCGGCTTTAATGCCATTATGATATGATATGAGCTATGATCATATGCTAGGCTCTGTATGTCTTATGTTTAAACGGACGCGCTTATTATGAATAAGTAGGCTTTAATGCCTTTATGTTATGGTTGGCGACCTAAGGCCAAATATGTTATGCTACGGAATTAAATCTATTATTTTTTCTCCTCGTATATATGAGCCCCAAACAAAAAAGAAATATAATGAAAGATATGAAGTATATGTTTCAGATGCTAAAAATACTGTTGCTATGTTTTAATTGAAAGTAAGAAGATATATGGTATTAATAAACTTTTTCTTATATTTGTCAAACTATGAAATTATTTTTAAGAATGAATTTATTTATGATTTTCGGAATATTTAACTTGATTTGTACACCTTCGATATTTTTATATTTGATTTAAGTATTTTAAGTTATATTTTAAGTTTGTTGTTTAGGCAACCTCATTTATGGTATTTTTAAGTTATTTAGCACCACTGAGTGGTATACTCAGTGCGTCGATTTTTATCACGCGTAGGTTAGGGACAATGGGTGTTACTTGAGGATTGGAGGCTTAGCATAAGAGAAGAAAATTTTATTTTGGGTAGGACATGTATAGGATATATTATGACATGTATAAAAATATTGTAAGAGATTGAATTGTATATATTGAGTTTATAAATTAATGAGATTTATGATTAATTAAGCAGTTTTATCTTATTGTGAATTTTAAAGTGAATGATCGTTAGCAATTAAATCTTTGAATGGATGATATCATGTTATGATAGAACCTAAGTTGATCGATGTGAGTATTTGGAAGTGCAGTGTGATTTTTGTATTGATTTGGAGTTTTGGAGTTTGAAGGAGTTAATATTAAAAGTGTTTGTGTTTTCTTCGTGTGACAAGTTAATTTTTAGGGGAAACTCTTGCGAATTTTCAGTAGGAATTTCCTTAAGCCTTTAAATATTGTTTTAAAAAAATATTACTTGCCTCCTTATGAAAACTTAGCCACTTCTAATATATAATCTAGAAGTATTAAGTAAGATAAGACAGTGCTCTAGCACCGAATGTGGCATTCGTTGTCTGGTCCTCCGGGATTGAGCGGTGGGTGTTACATCTGCTTCCTTTCTTCTCTCTATAATCCTTTTCATAAAATACACTCTTATATTTTCAAGCACAGTGATAATATGTTTAGTTCTATAATTCAAAATATTTCCATTAAATGACTTGCACATGTTGTTGTCTACCCAATTTGATTTACTTTCTATCCCAAAATATGCCCTACACCATTTAGGGGGAAGGTAACTTAGCAAGTCAACTCCACTTCCGGGAGCCAACTCATCCACGAATTTAAGTTGGTCTTCAAATTCCTACTCGAAAGTGCTTTTGGAATAAATCCAAAATTGCTTTCTCAGTGCACTTCCCTTCCACTTCTTTTGCCATCTACTGAAAATATGTATTGCACACTGCCCGTGTTCTGCATTTGGTAACTCTTTCCTCCTAGCTTCAAGTAGACCCTATAATTGAGTGTACATACAATTAGTTTACGTATGCTAGTTAAATTGAAATATCAAATAATGCTTTAGGGAATGTACCTTTTGTACTCCTCAATTTCAAGATCTTCTTTCAATTTATTTAAGAAACATTTCCATTTAGCAGTGTTTTTGTAATATCCCAAAATTTTTATTTCGAAATAATTTCTATTTAAATTTAATCATTAAATTATTAGCCAATAATATTACGCCACATAATATTATCGGGACCGAAAACTATTTTGGTTCACCCTAAAATTAATCGAGTAATAGTTAATCAAATAAAAATCGGACCAATATTTTTTTTATTGGACTGAATTAATTTAAATTAGACCCGAATCAGATATTTTTGAAAAATACGGTGCGTTACTATTTTTTTCTCCCCGACAATCTAACGTCGGATGTTTTTTTTTTTTTAATAATTTTACTTTTTTTTCTTTTTCTTTCTTTCTTTTCTTTCTTTTCTTTTTATTTTCTCTCCTTCTCCATCGAACACAACTCACCTCTCTCTCACAATCACTCAACCCTCCCTCTCTCTTTCTCTCTCCCTGTCTCCAGCCTCTCTCTCCACTGCGCTGACCACCGCGCCACAGCCACCTGCCATGGCTCAAGCTGACACCGGCCACACCTCCAGATCCAACCCTCTCTCTCTCTCATTTTCTCTCTCCTCTCCCTGCCTCTCTCTATCTCTTCCTCTCTGCGATTGCCGGACCGCGGGCAGCACTAAGCTCCACCAACTCCTCCTCACGCGGCCACTGCTCCTCCTCCCTCCTCCATCGCGTGACCCAGCTCCATGCTCAACTCCTCCTCGCGCGGCCCCTGCTTCTCCCTTCTCCTTCTGACGCGTGAACCAGCAGACCTAGCTGCTGCCCTTCCTGCCGCCATCAGTAGCCTTCCGTTTAGCTGCTCCTCTCCTCCTGCAGGCCACCGTTCCTCCTCCTTCGATTCAAGGATTTATCGGGACTTTAATATTTATTGGGTATTAATTTGATAATTTTCAGAATTTATTTGGTTAAATTTCTAATTAATTAGTTAGTTAATTTTAGAATATTTGGTTGAATGATTTTATGGTTCGAGTAGTTAATTATTTTGGTTAGTAGATTAATTTGTGGATTATATACTGTTTGGGTGAATTTTAATATTTGAGGAATAATGTGTATTTATTTAGTCAAATTTTGATAATTAATTAGTTAGCTAAATTTTAATATTTATGGTTAATTGTTAGAATTTTGATTATTTGATTTTCTTATATTGTTAGGTAGTTGATTAGTTAATTTTTAGTATTTTAGTTTGAATTTTAGTATTTTGAATGAATAATCAGTTAAATAGTGTATTTGTGATATATTGATAGAATTATGGTAGTTAATTGATTATTTAGTTATAGGTTGAGATTTATTAATTTTAATTGGAATTATGTTGATTAAGGAGGTTAAATTGATTTTCGGATATTAATTATTAATTTTGGTATTTTGATTGATTAGTTTTATTAATTAGGTGGTTGATCGATTATTTGTTGATTTCATATTATTAGTGGATTTAATTATTTTTAGGGATGATATTGGTAGTTAATTAGTTAAATTGAGTATTTATAGTGGTTAATTATTTATAGGAGATTGATTTATTATTTTGATTGATTTTATTATATTTAGAAGGTATATTATTAGAATTTTGGTGAATTATTGATTATTGGGTTATTAGTTAATTTCAGTATTTTTGATTAATTAATTAATTATGTAATTGATGATTAATTAAGGATTTAGTAAATAAATTCATTAAAGAATTTTAATTAATTTTGAGAGTTAGTAAATTAAATTAATTGTGGAATTAAATTAGTTAGTGTTAAGATTTCAAAATTATGAAAATTACTTTATTAAGGAATAATGTTGTATATTTGAAGGATTTTAAATAAATGGAGTATATTAAAGAATAGAACTAATTATTTAGTTGATTAAATGAGTTATTGTAAAAAAATGAATTTCAGTGATAAGGTTGAAAATATTGTATTGAAATATTATAGTATTTGAGAATTTGATCAATTATGAATTAAATTAGGTTGATACAATTATTTAGGTTAAATGGAATTTTGGTGAAATAAGTGTATTTATATGATTACTGAGTTTAAGTAAATTCAAGTTGAAAATAAATATTTGGTAAAATTGCTAACGAATTATATTTGAAGATTTTAATCAGATAGAATTATTATTATTGTTGGTGTTAAATTATAATTTGGAGCATAAATATATTTTGTGGTGAAATAAATGAAATTGATATCTAGACTAGATACAAAATAAGTGAATAAATTAATTGCTGGTAAATAGTAAGTTTATATAGTGAATTAATAGAAATATATAATTGAGGATTTTTGAATTAAAGATTTATTATAGTTATAGAATTTATTATAATTATTATTTGAATAATTGTTTAGTATACAAGATGATTATCTTAGAAAACTGGATTATATTAAAATAGGTGGACAGTTATATTTTTGTGGAAATAATATTAGAAATTTAGTCAGAAAAATAAAATAAACAGATAGGTTTATTAAATTAATTAATTAATTTCTTAATTAAAGGAATCGTTTATTTGATTGTATTTCCCCTACTATATGTGTCTTTTAAATCTGCCAAGTTCCTCTACTGCTCCTCCAAATTAGAACCTAGGACAAATCTAAAATTATTCTGCAGTCACTGTGAGTAATAATAAATGGTGCACACCATCCTGCATACATGCATTTCATATGCATACCATATACTCTTTATATTATTTAAAATAATCATAAATCATTTCCTATTTCTATTGTTATATTGATATTCTTCATCTTTCAAATATAATATTCTAGTTCTATAATCTCAGTCTTTGATATATAATATTTCGGTTCTATAAATTTATACAATTTTCGGCTTTGATTACATTCATATGTTGCATTTATTGTATTAAATATATTTGGTGAATAATTGCGATGTGAAATAATGTGCTTTTGTATCTGGATGGAAATTGGGACGACGTGTGTCACTATGGGTCAGTGGGCCAGGTATGGGGGATTGACTCCCCGATATATGTATATTATTATAATGAAAATTTGCCAAGGGCCAATAGGTGGATTTGTGACTTCACTGACCAATATTTACATATTGTGAATATTTGAATGTGATTTGTTTGAAGATGCTGATGTTGTGTCATGTGCTCGTGAAAGTATGCTCATTTTATATATTGTGAAAGCATAATGCCTGAATGTATGAGTTTGCATTATTTATTATTATTTACTGAGTTTAGTGAAACTCACCCCCCTTCCATAAATATTTTTCAGAAAATAAAAGTATCGTTGGTTTATAAAACTCTGCTTCCTTCTCCGCAGAGATTCGAACATGTTAGTATGAATTATCTATTAATATTTGTGATTTTTCGAACATTTTATTTAATTCCGCAGTTAAGATATTTAATTAATATTTGGTTATGTAAAAGAAATTATCATGTGATTATAAAAAATTGTGGAGTGTTTTTTTGAATATTTGAAGACTATTTGATAGGAATAATATGATCATATTATGACAAATAAATATTTACATGAGAATGTATTTTTATTAAATGGATATGGGTCCGAGCTATAAATAATATTTAATATTAAGGCTGGGTCAGAAATATTAACTCTGATTAATTTATGAATAATATCATAATATGGGCTTACTATTTCCTTAGTCAAATGATAATAGAAATGGATTTTAATAATTTAAGTTTACTACGGGTTTCGGGGGCTTTAAGTTTACTTAGGTTCTAGTGCCGGTCCGGTCCACGATTTTAAATCGTGACACTCTAGTTATATTTTGTCAAGAATATATAAAATAAAACTACATTTCAAGCATATACAAATTTAAATACATAATTCACAAATCACAAATTATCTTTTATTTATTTGATTTGATCAAATTAAAAGTGACGGAACAAATCATGCTGCCAATGTATTAATAAAATTAAAAAAGAAAAATATACAAAACAAATTGAAGAATAAAGAGAAGATCATTTTAGAAAGAACTTCAATTTAAGTGTTTATCTATTTATATAAAATGTTTATATTTATGGGTTCTCACCAATATAAAAGAATAAAGAAATTAATTCACATAATTATACAATTTAAATATTTTAGGAGTTATGAAATGAATTTAAATCTTGAACTTGTTTTTATTTTTATAAATTAATAATTAATTAATTTAACATGGTTGACTTTTTATCTAATTTTATCCTACACTAGAAAAACTCAAATTAAATTTTTTTAACACTTATGAATGTAAATTCAAAATCTAAAAAAATATTATTTTTTATAATATAATAAATTTGTAAACATGCATTATAATTTTAATTTATTCAATATAAAAATAATTTTATAAACAATAATACAATAGTAGATATTAATTTTAAAATGTTCAAATTCTTATATATTTATAAACTCAAATCACCAATCAAGGTAAACGATATACTTCATATATCACTTTTCTATATTTTATAATTAATAAATTTTTTAATAAATTAGTAGCTCGATCGTAATTACGTTTTAATAAATGTCTTTATAATGATTTTTATATTATAAGTACAATGAACAATTATCAATTAAATTAACTCAAAATATCAAATATGATTTTTTTTAATCATTTTAAATAAGTTCAGATATTGAATTGGCCCAAAAATGAAATTTATTCTTTTTAATTATTTTATATAAATTGGCCTAAAAAGTCAAATCTGACATTTTTTATCTTGTTAAATAAGTTTAGGGACCAAATTGAACTTTTTTTTTTCTTTTTTCTAGTCAAGTTGGCTCATTCATTTATTGATTTCTAAAAATGTTAAAGTTTTGATTGTTGTTTTAGTTATTTTAAAAACTAAAAAAAATTAATTTGAAATTATGGAATTTATTATTAATTAACATATAAAATATTTCTCTTCTATTTTAAGTGTTTTTTATATTGAAAATTTTGACTAATTTAATAGTTTTGGAAATAATTCCAATATGAAAAGCTATTTTACCTTTATTTTATTCTTTTCTAAAATTTTTAATATGAGAAATTTTCAAAATAATGATAGACAATGGTATGGATGAGCATTTAATGTATAAGAATTTTGGAGAATTAATTATTTTTATATCAATTTCCATAGAAAAACATGTGCTCTTATAAGCTATGAGCGCTAATTAAAATAGAGCTTGAATAGAAAATGCTCATAAAATTTTTAAGTTGACCACATTCAAAGGAATCCTCATAGAGTTCGCATAAATGTTTAAAAAATTATTTTATATTTAAAATATATTCTTAATAACCAAAGATGATTGAAAGGTTAAATAAGCACAAGTTCATATTTTCACATAATACTGAAAAAAAATGCTTTTTAGTGACCAATTTTAGCTACAGATGTGATGATGTCGCTAATTTGCGAGAGAGCTGTGATCATCAGCGACGAAAGTTTCTCGTGAAACCTTTAGTACTTTACCGACTGCATCAGCTACCACTAACGACTGATTGAGCGACTAATTTAGGGACCGAAGTGACAACCGTCGCTCCATTTTGCCCCAAGAATTGACGTTAACTAGTGCCGCAGAATATCGACTTCTTAGCGATTGACCTAGCGACAAGATAGCAAACAACATATATTTGGCACCAACTATTCAGTAAGAATTATTAGCGATAAATGTATGACTGTTACGACGACCAAAATTTCATTGTAATTAGTGATCGATTACCAATCTTTTTTGTTAGCAACAGAATTTTTTTGCCATGTCAATTAAAATAGTGACCGATTGTTTTATTTTAGTGGCCAATTTGGTCTGTCTCTAAGGTTCTAGGGCTATTTAGTCGCCTTCCTCTCTCACATGAAATTAATTTCAATTTCACGCCTCCCTCTCTCCCTCTGTCTCACTTCATTAGGGAAGTTCCGACACCAGTTGACTACTTTTCTGGAGTCGCCCGTGTACGTTGCCTTCAAGCAACATCATTACAGGCAAGTTCTTCTTTTTGTATTTTTTTGTAGTGTAACTTTTTCAAACAAAATAAAAAAAAAGAAGGTTTCCTTCCAAAAGTTACATCGTTAGAGCATAAACTTCATTTTTTTGCACTTATTTATATTCCTTTCATTTCAACCAAGTATGTAAAGTCTTATTTAAGATTGAAATGTAATTTAAGACATATATTTATATTTGAGGAGAAATTAACGAGATATTAGGGATAAAATACGAAAAAAAGCAAAAAAAGTTGGTTAAACCACCTTTTTAATCTTGCAAAAATTCAATTGTTACTATCTAAAAAGAATGGAGAGATCATTATATTAGAGAAACATTAATTTTAACATATTTCTATTAATAATATTTAATTTGAAATTATGTTTTAGTTGTAATATGTACTAATATTGTATTTTTTTCTAAAAGAGCATTAATTTTGTGGCTCAGTTTGCAATACAAATTAGACGTGTGGGAAAAGCTCTCGGGTTCAATCCATACTATATACACCTATAGGAAGGGGTGAAAAGTCTTGACTGTAATTAAGCCTCAAGCCGGATTAGACAGTCTCTGATAATAGGGTGCAAATCCCAGTAGTTTACACAAAAAAATAATTAATAATATTTGAGTATTTTAACGAATAATCTAGGAGAGTTAATTATTTCATTAATCTTTATGCAAAAAACTCAAACGACATAGAGAGTATAACTTATTATCCAATAACAAATTGAGTTTCCAATTGTTTTTATTGTTTTCAATTTTTCTATTAAATTTAATTTGATTCAATTAATATTTTTTATTATAACAATTTCAGTTTGATTAGATTTCAATTAACCCTATGTCCATTCTTCGTCATATTCCCATATCAAATCTTTCTAGGATCACAAATATAAATGAAATAAAACACTCCTTCCGTTCTATGTATATATATATATATATATATATATATTGATCTTTTTCTTCTGTTCTAAAATGTTGTCTTATTTTCTGTTTTAAAAGTCATTTATTATTTAATTTTTTAATTTACCTCTATTTAATGTATATCCATATTTGTCCATAAAGGCATGTTTTGAAAAAAAAATTAAACAAATGATATAATTCAACTATATTAATTAATTTTTCTTAATGCACGTGAAAGTGAAATTAAGCCTATACATATGAGACGGAAGAAGTATTCTCAAGGAAGTGTTTAGTTCAACTATTGCATGTAGCTAATGTATTTATTTTTAAGATGTTCAATGAGTTCAATGTAGGGACGGAAGTTAGGGTGAATTCCTACGAAATTAGTACTATCCACACCCAAATCCGTTTATAAATTTCAATATTTAAAATTTCTTTTGTAACACCCATACCCACTCTGTTTAAAATACATAAATCTGCTTAAAATGGATTGAGATGGATTTATTACCATAAAATTTCTTAATAATAATTTTTTATTTTCTTTTTCATTACTTAATTAATTTGTAAATAATATTATTTAATTTGATAAGAGATTCATATTTCACTTGCACTAAATAAATAATCTCTTAATGATTAAACTTTTAATTTTCTTAATATTTTTTTATTATATTCTAAATCTGTTTGATAAGAAAAAAAATAGTATTTAAAAACTGGAAAAAAAAACTAGAATTTCTTTTTTTGTTACATTTTTGGGTTTCAAGAATTTGTACGTATGTACATAGTTCTTTAACGCACTAAGTGCGTAATACTGTTACTATAGTCAAAATAATTATTATTATCAATTCAGATCATATGCTCATTTATTTCTTTTACCTAGCAGTAAAATATAATTTTTTATTATTTTTCGCTATAGTTGTATATAAATATTGATTTGAGATTGAGAGCAAGAGATTGGAGATTGAGTAATGACGTAATTTTCTTTTTAAACACTTATTAAGAGTTTGCATTTATAAATTAGGGTTTGAAGACTTAATTCTAGGTATTTGGTCGAATTTTATTCTGATACCATTATAAAAAAAGAATTAAATACATAAAAAGTAGCATTACAAGTAGTTTGTATAACAAAGGCCGATACAAATTAAACAATTGTATTTATTTTAATAAAAATAAAAATTTATGTTTTGATATTAATGAACATAGTCAACGTACAATACACGTTATAAAAAAACTAATTATGCTAAATATGGAAAATACATTAACACAGACTATGCCCTAAAAATACACATAATTTTTATTGTTGATCATGTATAGATCGTTGTGAATGTAAAGATTTTATATTGTTGAAATTATTGATTTTCACCGTCTTATAAAAAGCAAAAAAATTAATTAAAAAATGCCTAACTGATGAGTTTTGACAAAATTACCCCTCTTTTTTCAATTTCCTGTCATATATCTCCCTTTTATTTATTTTACTAAAAGAATTGCATTGTTGAGTCTTCTTTTGAGGCTAATGATCCTAAATAGCTGTATGTAAATAACGGCAATTAAGATTCACATATTCAACACGAATCAACAAACTGATCAAGGTACCCTAAAATATTTAGTTGGCAATTTCGCTCAAAAATGGGACGATGATTAGATCCACGACCATGGATGGAGGAGCTAAACTGGATTTTTAATTAGCTTGCGTGTTGCGACTATGGACAGCTACTGCCGGTAGGAACATCCGAAGGATAACAAGAAGAGTGAATAACAGAGAGATGGAAACAATCAGGATTAGAGAAGCAAAATGGAGAACCAATAGAGATTAATTGAAGGTACTTTTGCAGATGTTGAATGATGGTGGATTTGAGGAGAGTCGGTGAGAGAGAGAATTGTTTTCAAAGTCGATAAGAAGAAAAAGAAAATTTAAAATGGAGATAATAATGGAGTAAGGCAAAGTGATTTTAATTGAAGAAAGAGGCGGTGGTGATAAAAAAAAATTGAAAAGGAGTGGATTAAAATGGAGACGAGAAAATAAATAAAAAAGGGTAATTTTGTCAAAATAGTAATCTTGTTCTGGCTTTCACTATCTCTATTCTAGAAATAACACCACCCTGAAATAATTACACAAGGATGAAAATAATTATTAACGTATAATAATAAAATATATTAAATAATAATATTAGATTTCTAAATAAACTGTGAATTTTTTAATATTTTTAATATTTAATTTTAATGGTTAACAATAATAATCATCAAACATCATATTTTTTAAAAAGAAAAAATTATAATAATTGAATTTTTTATCAATTCTCTAAATAATTAATGCTTATGAACATTTAGTGAAAATACTAAAAGACAAGGATAACATTTAAAAAAATCTAATTAATTTTCTAACAAATGAAGTGGGATAAAAAAAAAAACTCCTAAACGACACTTGTAATATGTTTGAGGTAGTAATACTAATTAATATCTCTAAGATAATACTAAATAATAATTCTGGAAGAAACTAATTGTAACCGACTATTTTTATTAATTTTTAAATATTTAATGTGTTTACTTACCACAAAGATTATTATTATCTATTTGATTTTTTTATTTTTTTCTAAAAAAAAGTATCTATTTAGTTTGATAGTTTGATTTAATTTTAAAATAACACAAAAAAATAATAAGGTGAAATGCATAAATTCATCTTTGTATTTTTAGCAAAAAACTTTTAGCACTTTTAACTTTTATTTTAATCCATTTAATGTTTTAATTTGCAAAATATTCTATTGAATGTTCCAATGTTAAAATTAAATCAATTAAATACCTGTTAGATAGTTTAAAATTTTAAAAATTATTATTTGAAAGTTACACTAATCACGCATCAAAATCAATATTTATATATAAAAGTTAAAAATTTTAAAATTATTTCTAATACAGAGATATATATAATATTAACAAAATTTATATAAAAGTTAAGTGGATTTATATATTTTTTTGAAATAATAATACTCTTCATCTAAAAAAAAAAATCCTACTTTTCATAGTGGGTGTATGAAAATAATAGATTGGAAATATCTTTTTGTTAACTTTCCCATAGTACCTTTATAATATAATTCAAACATAAAGTAATATAAAGTAAATTGTGCTCTTATAATATAATTTGTGCCAATAATTAATATTTATAGAATTACTAAATATTTAGTCACATATAAATATAAAGTAATATAAAATAATTGAAACATGTGCAATAATAATAATTTTTTATTAAAAAACTCTCTAAACATTAATAAAAAATTATTAATCCTGAACTAATTTAACCTCCCATCCTTAATCTATGTGTGTAAAAGAAGTGAGACTATTTTTTTCTTTTGAGACAAATGGAGTAATAATTTAATGTAAATATGATGCATCCCATAATATAATAATATATGGGTTAGAAAAAAAAAGAAAAAAATAAATTGAATGTTAAATTATAGTCAAATTAACATACAAGAACCTCTATTTTCAAAAATTAATTATAAAATTATTAATTATGTGAGTTATTAATATTTTGATCATTTTATTTAAAAAAAGGAAGACTAAAAGTGTTATTAAAATTATAGATCCATTCATAGTTTAACTATAATTTATGGATGGATTTATCAGTTAATCGACTATGAAAATAGGCTATTTTTTTAAGGAAAGAACAATTAATGAAAATTATCTGCTTTATTTTTAATTTTTGAAATTAGAGATTCTCATGAATTAGTTTTATTATAATTTATTAAATATTAATTTATACAATATTTTAAAAAAAAAAAGCCAAAGATTTCTGTCAAAGACGCATTATGGCAACAATCTTTTCGATCTAATGTTTTCAATTTATAAAAGAAAAAATTTTAACTAGATAAAATTTATAGTCTATTTATAAATTAAACTAATAAAAATAAAATTTTTTATTAATATAAAAATATTTTTGACTATATATTAAAAAAATAAAATTAAAAAATTTTTAAAAAATTCTTACAGTCGTAGGTACATAGCGAGTGACCGTAGATCCGATACAGTCAAGTAATTTCCTTCATAAAGTTTAGGGTGCGAACACTGGACTTCAGGCATCGGCGTCTCATCCCACTGGACCTTAAGAAAGATTTTTCTCTTTTTTTTTTTTTTTCATATATAGGAAAAAACAAGAATTTTCCTGGCGTCTTCGAGCATCAAAAGGAGCAAATTTTGCATTATAAATATTGAACGAATACTCAAATTCCTAAACGCTTTTCCATTTCGACTCCCTTGATTTCAGCAATAGCCTCAGCCACCTTCGTTTAGGTACACTTGCTCTCCTACTCACACACCCACACACATTTGAGATCTACAGTTCATACAGAGCTTCTACTCTCAACTTTTTATTCATTTTCTAATTGCAGCAGATGCCGATGGAAGTCGAAGCTGCGCCTGTTCCTGTCCACGTGAACGGAGAAATGGTGGAGATCTTGGCGGAGGACTTCGATCTGAGAGCTGTGATTAAAGAGCCTTTGCCACCGGTCGTGGCGGCGGAGGAAGAGGTGGCTGGTGAAGAGGAGACGAAACAAAATGGGAGAGAGATTGTGTTAGGGAGAAACTTGCACACTGCGTGTCTTGAGGTCACAGAACCAGATGCTAACGATGAGCACACTGGAGATAAAGAAGCTTATATGGCTAGCGTTTTGGCTAGGTATAGAAAGACCTTGATGGAAAGAACCAAGCATCATTTAGGTATAATTTCTTTCATTTTGTTTATGTTCCTTTTGGTATTTGGTTTCTGTTTGGCCCGTACTTTTTTTTTTTTTTGGAAGATTGAATTTTTCTCTGCTGATTATCCTTTCAGTTCTGTTAAATTCCTGAGTTTTTTTACCTTTCCCAATAATTAATAAAATGATGTAATTGACTTTAAATTAATGCACAACGTTTTGCACATAAGGGTAGAATTGAAATAAAATAATTAATCTATCTTTGATTTCCTAAAAATGTCATTTAAATGGAAGAAAAAGTTTATAAAAAAAAACTGCCAATTTTAACAGAAGGATGGAATATTAATCTTCTAATTAAAGAATTTACTTTGAATATGAGAAATGGTCTTATAATCCAAGCTAAGGGAATCTATTTGGGGTTTTTTTATGAAGCATCATTCAGGAAGGATGGCAACTTAGCAATTGGTTTTTTTTGTCAAGATTGTTTTGCATTGAAGAGTAGCATAGAAGTCATGAAAAGAAAGGGCAAAAATGTTGCACTAAAGTTTTTATCATTTTGTATAATTTGATCAAGCAGCATTTGTTGGCTGTGCTTAATTATTCACAGGAATTGCAGAAAAACAAGTTGGATGCATATTAAGTTTCTCTCAATTTATTTGGCAATGCTTGGTATATTAATAAAAGTACTTTTTAAAGTTTGTAACTAAATTGCTCAATGGTTGAGTAGGTGGTTAGTAAATTTTTCATCTTTCTCTGGTTGTGAAATGTATGTGTATCAAGTTCTTACACTCAATCGGTTATATCTGTCACAGGTTATCCTTATAATTTGGATTTCGACTATGGTGCTTTGGGACAGTTGCAGCATTTCTCCATAAACAATCTTGGTGATCCATTTATTGAAAGTAACTATGGTGTCCATTCAAGACAATTTGAAGTTGGTGTTTTAGATTGGTTTGCCCGTCTATGGGAGATAGAGAAAGATGAATACTGGGGTTACATAACCAATTGTGGTACAGAAGGAAATCTTCATGGGATTCTAGTAGGGTAAGTAGTGGTTTTTTAATTTGCTTTTTTATTTCTGCATATCTGATCATTGTCAAGTTCAGAAACGAGGGAAATGAGAAAAAATGTTATCCATGCAGGAGGGAAGTGCTTCCAGATGGAATTCTGTATGCATCACGAGAATCACATTATTCTGTCTTCAAAGCAGCTCGTATGTATAGAATGGAATGTGTGAAGATTGACTGTCTGGTTTCTGGTGAAATTGATTGTGCTGATTTTAAAGTTAAACTACTCGCTAACAAGGACAAACCAGCCATCATCAACGTTAATATAGGTATGTTTCTTATGGTTGTTCTATACAGATGGATATATGTGTCTATCTTTGTACACGCAGATTTCTTATCTTTTTGGTTTGTTGTTTTTATTTCAGGCACAACTGTCAAAGGAGCAGTTGATGACCTTGATCTTGTAATACAAACGCTTGAAGAAAGTGGATTTACGCATGATCGGTTCTACATCCACTGTGATGGAGCGTTATTTGGACTTATGATGCCTTTCGTCAAGCGTGTAAGTGACTTCATTTTAGGCTTGTAATTGGTGGAAACATAAACATATTAGGAAGTTACTTCTGATGAACATGGAATGTTTATTTATTTTGTTAGTGAAACGACATGTATGACCTTTTTTTTTAATCCTGATGTTAAGCATGTTGGTAATATGTTACTTTTGTCCCATTATATTATGGATTTTTTCTTGCTCTATTTGGCTGATTACTGCTCATGAACAGGCACCAAAGGTTTCTTTCAAGAAGCCTATCGGAAGTGTGAGTGTTTCTGGTCACAAGTTTGTTGGCTGTCCAATGCCATGCGGTGTTCAGCTAACAAGGTTGGAACACATTAATGCTCTCTCAAGGAACGTCGAGTACCTTGCTTCAAGGGATGCCACAATCATGGGGAGTCGCAATGGCCATGCTCCTATCTTCCTTTGGTACACCCTCAACAGAAAAGGTTACAGAGGATTCCAGAAAGAAGTACAGAAATGTCTCAGAAACGCTCATTACTTGAAGGATCGCCTATGTGATGCTGGGATTAGTGCAATGTTGAATGAACTCAGCAGTACTGTTGTGTTTGAGCGGCCTAGAGATGAGGAGTTTGTTCGTAGGTGGCAACTAGCTTGCCAAGGAAATATTGCTCATGTGGTGGTGATGCCCAATGTCACTATTGAGAAGCTGGATAATTTCTTGAATGATTTAATTGAGAAGCGCTCAACATGGTACCAGGATGGACAAGTTCAGCCTCCTTGTATTGCAACTGATGTTGGGAGTGAGAATTGTGCTTGCGTTTTGCATAAGTGACGAGTTAAATGCTTGAGAACTATTAGTCTGTCGTACCTGTTGTTTTATTTTGTAATAGAAGGTTGATTATTTAGAATGAATTTAGATTTCTTTACTGAGGCCTTGTCATTCTTCCTTATGTTTCTATTTTCTTATTCGTGTTTACTCATCCTGCTATTTAATCTCTTCTTGCTATGATGACCAAATTGTTTTAAGCTGAGATGTGCTTGAATATTGAAACTATAAAATACCCATTCAGGCTTTTTCAACTCCGCACCTGTTCTTGCCGAGAGTAGGCTTTTCTCTTCTTTTTTTTTTTCCCCTCCCATATCAGATGGTTGTATAAAATATGGGTCAACACTCCCTCTTCCTGTAACCTCTCCTCTCATATTCTGCAAATCCTTCCTCTCACAGTGCATTGACAAAACTGCAATACTATCTCTGCATATATATAAATTTTTAATGGCTTGTTTTTGTGGCAGAAAATTGAACTCCAATGCATTTTAAGCAGGCACAACAAGAGTTACACTTCCAATTTTTAATCATATGTGAAAAAAAAGGCTGTAAAAGTTATCCTTAAGCTTGTTGTGCTTTGACATTATTTCTTCCCTTGTAGTTATCCTCGGGAGATTAAATTAATGATTCAACTAGAACAGGATACTTGTTTTTGGGCATCCGCACCAGTGTTGGCTGGACAGAGTCATCTTTCTCCAAAGGTTTCCATCTGTTATAAAGATCACAATATTAATAAAGAGTTAGTTTCTTGAGAGGAGAGAAAAAGTATTGTGCTATTCTTGAAAATTTCAGTTTCATCTTACATGTATTTAGTGACCAGGTGATGGATGAAGACACAAATTTCCAGTTTGGCCAGGTTCAGTCCAGGGCACATTCGGGGTCCACTACCGAATCCAAGAAAGCTGAAAGGCCTTAAGGTGTCCTGAAATTTATTTGGAATTTCATTACTCATTCTGCGAGTGGGAGGAAAGGAAATGTGCAAGTGGATATCCTTACATCAAATCTACTGGGATTGAACTTATATGGATCAGGAAAAAATTCTGGGTCATGGTGAATAGAGACTACATCCAAGTTTATTGACCAGCCTTTCTTGATTTTATATCCTGCAATGTTAAGACTAAGATAGAGTTAAATATCAGCTTTTACTGTGGCTTGTTGATTGATAGTTTGATAGTTGGTACCATCAATTTCGAAATCCTGGGCAGCTTTTCTTGAAAACCAAGGTAATATTGTTGCTCTTCGAAGAGTCTCACTGATCACCTGAACTCCATGGAAAGACAAATGATTCATCAGGGAAGAGTTCAACAGTATGGATTTTCAAAATCAGTTTGGAATTTGCTTCTCACTTTGTTTGTGTAAGGCATGCTGTTAACTTCAGACCATGTAAGGTTTTCTCCTTCTCTTCTCTTTGACTGTATTTCTCTATGCTCCTCCTGCAACTCCAAAATAAGATTTCAGTTAGAGTTAATGAGTTAAAAACTAAAATTTGTCATCACAGGTGTCTCAAGTCAACATTACTCGAAGTCTTTCAAGAACTTGAGGATTTTCATCAAGGAATTTGACAAGCCATGTTAGAGCAGCTGTTGTAGTATCATGACCTGCAACTAGCAGAGTTAATATATTATCCTTGAGTTGTTGATCAGTAAGTTTATTTTCAGTATCCTCCCCATCTCCTGCTTTCGTATGCTTCATTATCAGTGACTCTAAGAAATCTTGTTGGAAGCTTTTTCCACTTCTCCTCATTGCAATGGTTGAATCTAGCATTTCATACATCCTATCCCTAGCCTGAACAAGTGAAATATCGCATTAAATATCATGTTTTGATTTATATATTTGAATGTTCGTGTTTGGATTTCAAATATTTATGAATTTTCCACAACAAATCCTTCAAATAACTTTCCAGCATTTCAAATATACTCCATACTATATCCCAGATTTCACATCAAACTCGAGAATCCAAACATACTACTGAAAAAGGTATGCTTCTGGTTTTTTAACTTCAATGGCTAAGATTATTTGATCCATAGTTATGCGACTGCAAGAAGTAGTTGAGGTCTGATTAATTGATACCTTAATACCATTATGAAAAGCTGTTCCAGGGATCTTGAATGGCAATGATGCAAAGGAAGAAGAGATTATTTTGAAATTTGACCGAAACTTTTCCTGCTCTTCTCCTGCGGGTTCTAGGCTCATTATCATGTTGCCAATTACTTTGAGAGTGAACTGCAAAAGGGCAAAGGATTTCATTACATCGTTAAAAACAATGCAAAAGAAAAATGTTTTGTTCTTTTGGTTTATCTTCAAGACTTAACTGTAGAAGCTTCTTCAAGGACGAATACTTTTCGGCCAGGCCATTGATCTAATGTTTCAATAGCTAGATTGTTAATGAAATGAAAATATTTCTTTAGCCCATCAACCGATAAAGGTTCTGCAATCAGTCTCCGTAGCCTTTTGTGTGCTTCTCCAGTGGTTTGAAGCAAGCTTGTAGGGCCTAGCACCTGCTGTCCTGTATAGAAAAGGTTCAAGCTCACCATCCCATCTTTCCCTGTCAATAAGATTTTACTTGCTTCTCTTCCTGTCATGAAGACGGTGAATCTACCCAGGACAAAACTCTTGAAAACCTTTCCATACCTGAAATAAAAATCATGAGAATGCAAAAGCAAGAGTATCGAGTTTGAATTTCATGGTTACTTACTTTTGTTGCCTCTTTTTCATGAAGCTGAATATACCAGATGGACTAGAAAACTCAGACAGGAATGAGAAGCTTTCACCTACAATAGGCCAACCCAAGCTTCCTGGAATGTCTTCCATTGCTTTTGGGGAAATCCATAAATGCAGCAAGTAAAAAGCTAACACAAGCAAGCTTACAAGAGCAATAATCAGTAATGTGGTGGGATTCATTGCTAGTCAATTGATCAACTTAACAGGACCAAATGTTGAGCTAACAATAATGATCTTTTACACACACACATACACACAAATATATATATATATAAGGCGATAAAACAATAAATTCTCCTGCATATTCTCTGTTGTCTTTTATCATCTTTGTTAATTTTTTTTGAAGTCCAACAATTTGTGCGATTTCCTCCAAGTGTCGTGGCCTGAAGTTTCTCGTGCTCTACCATATGGTTATTAACGGCATTGTCATTGTATATTATGGATGGAGGCTTCACAAGAAAAACTAGACAAATTTGTTAATGATTTTTGGATTTGTCTTTCTAGTACACATCAAAATTAATATATATATATATATATATATAAATAATTATATTTTTCATGGTAATTTTATATTCAACAGTAACCACTGTTAAAATTTCACCCAACGCCAATATTCATCAGTTAATTATTACTGCCATCATCTATCAGCTCATATGAACTGTTAAATTAAACAGGTGCTTATTATAGAATCTGGTAAAACTCATCTTACATGATAATAGCCATCTGACCTCATTTTGTCTTTTAACAAATTGAAAGTTACTCAATAACACGTGTTAGTGTCAAGGTGAGATTAACCTTTCTTTTATAACACACGAATCTATTATTTTCTTAGGGTTGAATTTGGAAGTGTTAGCTGTGGCTTTAACACGTGGTTGTTCTTTGTTTCCTGGATAGTTTGGTTGCCGTCCTTTGATGCTTTTCGCAGGATATAATATAATATAACCGATTCAATTAAGACATCTATATATAAAAATATTTTAATATAAAAAATTTTAATAAATGGAAATAATATTATAGATATATTAAAAAATAATCATTTTTACTGATAACTTAGAAAACAAAGAAGACTCGAAAACAATCATTTTAATGTATTCAAAAATAAATATATAATTCTTTTAAATAAGTAATTATTAAATTAATTGAGTACTTACAATTTGACATCCTATTAACATTTTATGATTTTAATATTTTACACTTAAGTACAATTTTCAACTATTGTTTTAATACATGGAAAACTCTCCAAGGATGCTTATATGAATTCTTGATCTTGTATATTATAAAAGGTGGACACTTGACCAGTAAGCCAGTAAACAAATTAACTCCATTTTCCATGTTTCAAACCAACCCATAATTTACCTTTAAATAATAAAAAAAAAGTAATTCATTGAATCCTAATTTAAATCTATGTCAAAAAAAAAAAATATGGCTCCATACACTGGCACAAAGGTCAATTAATTCAACCAATTGACCCATTCAAAACGCACCGTTTTGAAAACACTGTATTGCAGTCAAGCATCCCAGAAACTGAAATCCGAAAAGAAAAAAGATAAAAGGACAACTCCAAATTACGGAAATCAAACTACGCGAGTCAACACAGGTTCTACAATTCTTATCCATAAATTAAAACCTACCCATTAACACTTCTAATCTTCATAGATATGGGTCAATCACAAAACCCCGAGTACCCAATCGATTAAAATCAAAATCAATACCTTATCACTTTCTCTCTCTTCTCTATCTCCTCCTTTGGTATTGCTCTCTTCAAGTGAAGAACTTGCATAAGTTGGACGGTCGTGATCTTGACTATCATCATCCATACAAATACTACCACCACTACTAGTAGCAGCAGAACAAGTACTAGTACCAGAAGCTCCATGAGAGATCTCTAGCAAAGGAATCGTTTTTCCAGATAGCTTGATTGTCAGGTCTTTTGGCTCCGACATTTCTGCTGCTCTGTTTTTTTTTTTTCTTTTTCTTTCTCTCTGCTTTTTTTTTCTTTTCTTTTCCTTTGAAGTTAAACCAAAATTGAACTAAAAATTAAAATTAAAAATAGAAAAGTAAAAAAGTAAAAAAATTTGCCAATAAAGCTTTAAACTTTCTAGAGAGAGAAAGAGATATATGAAAGAGAGAGTTTGTGCAAAACGGTGCGTTTTGAAATGGGTTAATCAATCTTTGTGCCAGTATGTGGAGCCCATATTTATTTTTTTTATTATTTTTTAGACAGATTTTAAATTAGGATACAATTATTATTCATATTTCAAATTGGAATGTTAATAGATTAAGATCAAAATGGAGTGTAATTTTGAATTTTTTTAAATGAATTACCAAAAAAAACAACGGATTATTGAGTAAATGATTCTAATTCAGCTATATGGTTAAAAATACTCTAAACTTTACTGGCAGTTTTAATTATATCCTAAATTCAATTTTTTTCTTTTAATATTTTAAATTTTCATTTTAGTTACAATGACAGTCTAATTTTAATTGTACCCAATTTAATAAATAAAATATTATTTTTATGGAATTCAATTTAACATTTTTCCTCCAAATTAGACTAATAAATAAATATTGATGTTTATTCGTATAAACATTAAAACAAAAAATAATATATTCATCTTAAAAATAAAATACTTTTATTCATTTATATAATATTAATAAGTAATGATCCCTATAAAAAATGATGTCATAACGAATAAAATCTACTTTTATAAGAGATTTAACTAAAGTATAAACAAAATTCTATGGTTAAAAAATGATAAAACAAAAGCCTAAACTGATATTTATGCTTATGAATAACTAAAATTTATTATTTTACTTGCCTTTTTATGAATTTAAATTTCCAATCAACATAATTAATTAGGTATTGTTAAATAGTGATTTTTTAATTAATTTGATCGAAGAGAGAGTATAGATTCAAAGAAAATAATATTTTATTTATTAAATTGGATACAATTTGAAATTAAATTGTTATTGTAATTAAAATTAAAATTAAATATACTAAGAAAAGAAAGTTGGATTTAAAGTATAGTTAAAATTACTCACAAAAGTTTGAGATATTTTTAATAATTTAGCCTTCTAATAGTATCAAATCTGGTGGAAGCTGATTCTAGAGGAAGTATATTCCTAAAATTTCACGAAATCTATTTGTACCATATAAATTTTAATATGAATATTACAAATAAATTTTAATATTAATATTCATTTATATAAGATCTATTCGGTCCATTGGTAACGGTTAATTGTTAATCTCTCACAGTTAAGGCTGAGCAAAGTTTATAAAATTCAAATAAACTGACCGAACCAAGTAAATTCAACTTTTGATATTATCAATTTTTTTTTGTTTGAACAGAAAAAAACAGACTACTAAGTGTGCTAGTGATATCTCATATTGGCTCGGACCATCGGTTTAGGCACTAACGTTCGGATTTAAAACATCCCATAGGGCGCATTGGCCACCCGAATACTAACGGGAGTATCATGCCCCCTTCTTGCAGAATCATGGCATCGCAATCCCGCGTCCATAAACACAAGACTGCAGCCTGCAGAAATATATTTTAAATAGATCTAACTCCTTGACAGCAGAGATAATATTTAACCATCATGTATAACGGGATGCCTTTGTAGAAAATCAAATCTTGATCAAGCAGATGTTGATGTTTAGCAACCGCCTAGACTTATAGAAATAATAAAAGGCTTTAACCACCAGGCAAATAATAAAAGGCTTTAACCACCAGGCCACCGCCAAAGGTGGTATTATCAGTTCATGTTTAGGAAACTTTCTTTTTATAGAAATAATAGAAGTTTTTCCACTTTATTCAATATGAGCATTTGATTCCGCTCAATTCGATATATCATACCAAAAATTTTGAAGTACTGTCACTGAGAATTTTGTACGTTAAAAGGAAGAAATTAGGTTGAATTCAATGAAATTATGATACATCCATAAAATAGGAGGAATCTTAGTTTATATTACATCCGCAGCCCTAAAATTGCCTCCAAGTCTAAATTCATCTTTCAAGTTTTGGGTGCTGAACGACAAGTACAGGCTTCCGGGCATCAAATCAAAACAACAAAGAATCGGTTGTTCGTGACATCCAATATGAATGCTCCAGTTGGTAGTTGCTGCTTGGAAACTGCAGAACGGGGAAACTGCTTTCCTTTTAACATATCTGGTGTTTAGTAACTCCTATAATTCTCCAAAAGCTAATTGTTCTACAAATGCATAGATTACAACAATCAACCATCAATCTTATTTCACAAATACCTAATTTATATTCCTAAAGTGAAACTTGGTTTTGATATGAGAGAAGAAGCTCTGAGCAACACTCACAACCTTTACCTGCAACACATTTACATGTTTACATATACAAGATGATACTACCTGCTTGAATTAATTTCTACTTTGGCAACAACTGAAGTTTGTTGACAGTCACTAGACCCTCTGGCTGAAGTTTGTGAAGCCTGGACGGGGCTGTCCGTTGAGAGTCTGGTTATTGGTGGATGACTGAGGCATGTGAATCTGCTGCTGCTGCTGCTGCTGTTGATGTGGTTGTGATTGGGAACTGGGAAAATGATGCAAGGCCTGCTGATGGGAGGAAAATTGTGGAGTCAAGCCTCGATTGAAAGGATTTCCATTGGCAGGTGGAATCTGACCAGTTGCTATCTTAAGCCGCTGCACTTCTTCCTTTAATGCTTCATTCAGGGCTGCAGACCACAGAAAAACACACAAACACTAATTACCGAAAATTCTGAATCAGTTAACAGAAATAATTGAATGAGAGAAAAAAGAAAAAGAAAAGAAGTGGTCATGTTTGGAAAAAGATTATTCATATTGTATTCCAAGATCACATGCATAGCTACACATGTGCAGTCACAATAGAGGCGACACAAATTGAGACATTCATATCAATATATTCTGGAAAGAAAAATATTTAGATAACACAGGGAGCGATCAAAATTGTAAGTGCATTTAAAATGTTAGATCTATCAACTTGAGATGTATAGAAAGGCTTATCTATTTGATTTAGTTATTCAATCTCCATCATATTAATAGCAAGATATCCTTTTGACATGCATCTTACCGTCTCTAAGTTGTGCTTGTTGCTCCATAGCCTGTAACCGTAGTTTCAGCTCCTTATTCTCTGCTGTTAAGCCAGTAGTGTCTCTCTGCATCAATAAAAGAATATACTATTTTATATCATTTTCCATGTTAGTTTCTCTCCCTGTATAATAAGCATTTATTAATAAAAGAAAATAAGAGAATAATGACAATAAGATGGATGCGATATCCCCTCAATGGATCATAGATACAAAAAAGGAAAACATTGACAGAGTGATGCCCCACTAGTAACTTATTAGGTTTTTGATAAGTTAATGAATGCACACATGTAACCTGGGGTGTTATCCATCTACCTGGCAGGTTCAGTTAACAGTGTAGAATTATGCACGCACAACGAATAACAAATTTACATAGAACTATAGTGTGAAAGGAGACCAAATCAGAAAAGAAAAGGAACTTGATCTGACAGCATGCTGTCAATACATTATTATTATCATTCAAGAAGCACAATGTATCAAATTTTATCACACACGCACACATATATACATGTAAAAGAGTGTACCTACCGTGTGGAAAAGCCCATCATATATGAAAATATAAGACAGATGTCTATTTCAAATGCATGTTTCTACATTTTTGTAAAAATTGAAATGATGTGAATCAAGAGTTATATTATGGCCCCATTTTTTTCTCATAGAAAATATTCTTACCAAAATACAGTTTCTGCATTTTTGGCATTTGGGCCACAAAGGAAAATCAGTTAACAGAACTATTTTTCCAAGTCAAAAGTAAAACTAAGCCATTGTCAGACGAATTATTTTCCAAACTTCCACAAATTTATAAAAAATAGAAGAAACCTGTAAGAGAATCACATAGGCACATGTTTATTATCTATCAACCACCACCAATTATTCATGACCACCGCCATCCAACTTATGCTTTTTGAAATAAAACAGAGCCTAAAATGCAACATCTCATAATTTGCAGATTGATTACTAGATAAAAGTGCACATCTACCAGAGTCTAGAGGGGTGTGAATAAAATCTTTAATAAACATTTAACCAAAGCTTAGCCAGCAGTTTAGATAAAATTTCCAAGCATACATCGTCTGAAGATATTGCAACAACAGGAAGCATATAAATGTTCCTGTTTGTACAAAAAATTTAAAAGCCATTCAGATTTCAAAGAGAGCTTGAACTGTGACTTAATTGGTGTTTTTGGTTTATTTTCTTTCATAAAGTTTTCCCACCTCTCTAAAACAATGCCGTTCAGCCAATTGAGTCATGGGAATGCAGGATTTAGTTCCAAGCCAACAGTAAAAGGCCTAAAAGCCTCTATGGCAGAGTGAACTGCCATCTTTGTTGGTTCAGAGTTTTTCTAGGACTACATACGCCCACTTTGAGAGCAACCTCATTCCCATTCTTGCTGAGCTTTCCTAAGTTTGATAGCCATGGAAATTTCTATGTAATCTCTTGGTAAAGGTTCTAGATACTTGTGTCAGGGGCAAAGGATAATGCCTGCTGGCTCTTGTTATAGTTTGCAAGTGCAGGAAAGAAGTGGTAAATTCCTATATGATATGAGATATTTAAAATGAGAATAAGTTGCATACCAGAGCAGAATTTTGCTAAACTAAGTTTGAAATGACTAAATGAAAATTTCTATTGTAGACCTAACCCTTATTTTTAGGCTAATGTCTTAAAAATCCCAAACTTTAGTGCATGTACAAATTCCAGTCCAATGTTTTCCTTATGCTGATTATGCACTTAACTTTAGGGTGTCAGTGTTAACCATAGCTTATCCCTAGTATTGACATTATTTGGGCAAATGCTGGTCCTAAATAGATGGAACATATCATGCTGGTATGCCCAATGATTCCTCAAATGCACATGCTACACAGAAACTATGACAAAATTGAAGAATGATGGCATGACGATCTATTTTTTAAGAAATGTAAATCTGCATGTCTATTTTGGAATCCAATGATGTCATTCCAAATCATATCTATGTAAAACTAGAAATATCAAAATAAAATACAAAAGATAATTCTAATTGACACCAACAACCAGAAATTGAGAATAAAATTGGCAAATTGAAAGGTGGGACCAAAATTGACACAAACATAAAAGTTTGCAATTTTTGGATGATCTTCTATATAATTGCTTGTTGATATCTTAAAATTAGCAACAGTACTGTTGCGATCCAGGATCACCACTGTTCCTGGACAATGATGTATGGAAACATATAAAAAAAGTTGATGTGATATTTTCTGCATAATTAACTAATATTAACTGTAATTCAGGATTATGATATCCACATCAAATAAGAATATTTCGCCAAATATGCCCCTGTGATCAACAGCATAAACAAATTTCACATGAGATTAGCTAGATATGAAAAAGGATATTCATTTACACAATTTACAGAATGAGATGTCATCTCATTTATTATGGGATCCATAAAAGTTTAACCTTAATTAGTATTGTATCACTTTATACTATTAGGATTTTATTTTTTCATCCAATGGCTAATACTCATGGGATCAACAATGGTCCTAAAACACTATAGTTTGACATTAAAATAAGTAATTTTTTTGTTCTTTTCTGTTAAGTAATTGGGAAAACACATTGTGTCAGTGGACCAGAAACAAAATAGTCAGAGGTTCCTGTCAAATCTGGTTGATAGTTAGCTCTTTAGTTATATGATAGTGCATCAGTAGCTGTGGCTTAGATGAGCACAAAATGACAAATTAAGCAACCTTTTTCTATTGCACAACCAATGATGAGAAATGCCTGTTTAGTCGCTTGGTGCTTGTATGTAGCCAAATAAAAACACAAAGTTATCATAGAAAGCTTGATTAATGTCAGAAAACAAAATTTTTTTATCAAAATAAACATCATATTATTCCAACCTCAAAAGTTAATTGGCAAGCACAATTGGCCTCAAAACACATGGCAATCTAACTAATGAGCCAAGTTTATTACCATAATGGTAAAATATTCAGCAGATAAAGTAAAAAAGCAATATCAATATAAAATTTTATACTAAAATCAATATCTTGCAATAAATGATCAAATGGGTCCAGCACTGATTAGGAATGCATAACTCAGAAGGCAGGAACAACTGAGTTAAAGCACCATAAAATACTAAGACATGAGAAGAACATCCTACAACATGGTTCAAACACAAAAGTGGCTCATATAAACTTTGTAATATGGGCATGACATAACTGACAAGTGAAGCAGCATGGATGGGACAAGATGAATGCCCCAAACAAACATGCATGTTGAAGTGCAACAGGTTGAAGTAGCAAATTTGATAAAGCAGTAATATTCCAACAAAATTTAAGTCTAGAGTTATCGGCAGTAACTGATTGATCACATTTACAGAAACTTCTGAAATGCAACCACTTTTCATCCATACACATTGAATAAAATAATCATACATAAAAACATATGGTTTAGAAAAGATTACTTATTTACAGTAAAACAGTAAAGAGTGCATGAAAAGTTCATAACTTCTAGTTTTATTTTAATTTTTCATGTAACTTACAAATACTACAGCTGAGCACGTCTCTAACAGAACAAAGAATCAGTTAAAAGCATGTTATTGGATTATTCGCACTTGGCAAATAAATATTGGAGATTACTGAAAGTAATACGAAAGGCACAATTTTTTGAAGCAAAACAAACCAAATCCATAGTTCTGTTTGTTTGACAAGTGAGATAAACCATCAAGTTAAACCAAATTCCATATTCCATACATACCTGCAACATAGTAACCTGCGCAGAGAGGGTGGTCGCTTCTGTCTGAAGCGTCTGCACCTTCCTCTCCAACTCACTAGTGTACCGTATTTTCCTCTCCTTCGACCTTGCAGCAGATTGCCTGTTGGCAAGAATCCTAGAATACAAACAAATTTGATAAGAAAACTATGCGTCAATTTCTCAACAATCATCCTCTTCATAATATACTGATAGAAAAATGGGAACTTGGACCGGAAGATAAAGATATACGTATAACGCTCAAGTACAGAGCAGATTCAGAGAAAGATTGAAACCCATAACCTTCACTACCCAATAATTTATCTAAACCCCCTAATCCTATCTTTCCATTTAAGAAAGAAAAAATTGGCAAGTAGCACATCACGAGCGATCCATAGAAATACATGCAAGTTATAAGTCATTCCAAGCAGAAAATCCAAGTCAAGTAAAACAGAAAAGAGACTTTTTCCCCCCTTTTTTTTCGAGTTGAATTAGAAACAAAATGACAGACCTTTTAGCTCTCTTGGGATCGATCAAAGCAAGTTCAGCAAGTCTATCAGGACCCATGGCTTTCTTAACACCGTCTATCATAAGAGACTCTATCTCAAACGACGATGTAGACCCGTCCATCGAATTGCTATGTCTATGATGCACTCTCCTCTCTCCCGTTCCCCCTCCTGCCCCAGCCGCTGCCGTCGCCATAGCTTTCCCGCCAAATTTCTCATCTCCGCCGCCACTCGAAAGGCCCAACCCATCAAAGAAATCTGAGTCAACAGACAGGCTCCGAAGATGGTTAATGGGTCTCGGCTTTGTACTCGGGCCACTGTGAGACACCGATGCAGAGTCATCGGAGACTGAACCGGAATCGACGGCCATAGGAGCTCCGCTGCCGCTGCGAGGCGGAGTAGGAGTTGGGAGGTCGAGAGAAGAAAGGTCGAGGTCCGATGGGTCAAAGAGAAGGAGGTCGTCGAAGCGGAAGGCGGTGTCGGAGTGGGCCCGTCTGTGGTGGGACCCACGCTGTGGGGTGTCGGGCATCTGCTCTATGTCCATCGTCATCGGCTGCTTCCCGATGAACTTTGACGGGTCCATTTCCCTTCCAGGTGGCTGTGGTGGAGGTGGTGGTTGTTGATTGATCGACTTGTGGGTGTAATCAAGTTAAAGACCAACTGAAATACAGCGATTTTATTTAGTTTTGTAGTGTTGTTGGTAGCAGTAGAGCTCTAGAGCCGAAGGGTATGGTTGCAACAAATTTTGACAGCTGCTGTGATAAATTATAAATATACGCAGTCTTTCCAAAACGGTATCACTTTAGTTTTGGTGTCTTTATTTATCATTTTTTTTATTTTAATATCTAAAAAAATTATGATAATTAAATGTCTAAATTTATATTTTTTTTTAATTTAGCGTCTCTTGTTGATGTAGACAACGGAAAAATCTAACAAAACTATTTAGAATTCATATATATCTATTTGTCCGTTTATGTGAACCGACACTTTTTTATAGGATGGCAAAATTAGTGAAATGGCTTATTTACTCAATTTAATAACATTCCAAACACCTTTTTTCTAAAAAAATCTAACCTAAATCACCATTCTAAACAAAATCTCCCTTTCTTTTCTCTCTCCTCACTCTTCCTCCATTCTTCTATGGCAAAGGCATAACCTTGGCTCGAAAAGGTTCCACTTGAAGCGCATAACTGTTATAGATGATGATTTTGTGCTGTTTGCAAAATCATTTTTGGGATTTAAGGAGCTTGTGCTAGTGTGTTATGATGGATTTGGCACTAGTGTGCTTTTCTGCGTCTTGTTTTATTTTGATTTTTGTTTAAAATTATATGTCAAAGTTTAATTTGAAGAATTTGATTAGCATAATAATTTTTTAGGTTCACATTTGTGTAAGGCATGTTTAGATCTGTGTCGTAGTTTGAAACTTATCAAAAGTTTGTTCATTAAGGTTGAGATTGCTGGTTAGAGTTTTGGAGAAAAAGTGTCTACGGGTAATAAATTAGGGTAAATGAGTTATTTCATTAATTTTATCACATTATCTATCTATGCGAAAAAAATACGTAGGTCTCAATCACTTTCATCAGATGTTTAGGTTGTTCATGTCAACAAGAGATACCAAATTGAAAAAAAAATATATAAATTTAAATACTTGATTGTCACCGATTTTTTTATTCAGACATTAAAATAGAAAAAAATAATAAATACAAGCACCAAAAATAACATTTTCTCTTTAAAAAAAGTTTAGAACACTGTAAATAGCTAATATTATTTTATCAAATATTATTTTAAAAATTTTAATTATATAAAATAAAAATAATATATTTACATTAATAATTAAAAACAAGAATAAAGTTCAGTTTGCCTCCCTTGAACTTAGACATAACATACTGTTTGCCCAAAAATTAATCTTTTATACAAATTACCCTTAAACTTGTACCAAAAATACCAACTACCCAATTTTTATTAAAAATATAAATTATTCAATATAAATCGAATATATTAAAAGGTAATTATATATTTGATCTAAATAAATATAATTAAAAAATAATAAATATTTTTCTACCCAAATATTTCAATATAATAAAATCTTTTTCTAATTCTATAATTCTTTTTCTAATTAAATTTTTGTTAAATTATTTTTAAATCAAATACCATAAATTTTTATTATATTTTTAAATAATTTTATTTTCTAATTTTAAATTTTAAATCATTTTTTATTAGTTAAAACTATAAAAAAACTTTTAAAAAAAATTAGACAGTTTGTTCTTTTGGTGCAAGTTAAAGGGATAAATTATAAAAAAAATTAATTTTTAGATAAATTGTATATTGTGCAATTTTGAATAACTTAGTATTTTGAATTAGTTCGGTAACTTGATATATGAACTAGTTTTTACAGAATAAATGAGCATTTTCTAAAATGTTTCAATCTTTTCACATAAATTATTTTACAACCTACCTTTTATTAATTTAAAATCCTTCTTTATATTATTTAAAAAAGTTTTAACTTATCTTGCTATGGTGGTAATAATTTCGTAATCCAAAATCTGAAAATAAATAATAATATGTCTATAAATAAAAAAGAATATAAAGATAAACAAAGAAATAAAGAAAAATAAATATACATGAACAGAATACGAAAGATAATAAAAGAAATAAACAAAGCCCTCACTCCTCCCTATATCCTCGATGTATTCTCCCGGTGATGCAACGGTGGTTAAATAGATTGATTGTATGAGGGGTTGATCTTTAGAAAGATAGAGTAAATTGAACTGTAGATGCGTAATAAAGAATGAGAAAAAAACTATGGAGGCATAATAAAAAAAGAGATAAATAAATATTATCTGTTAATTAAAAATTTAAAATTTAAAATTATTTTTTACAATTATCTTAAAATAAATCCATATTTGTGAAATGTTCAACAACATCATCCAATAAAAAATTTTACAAAATAAAATAAAAAATTCAAAAATATAAATATAGACGTGGATAGATATTTAATTTACAAAACAAAATAAAAATTATATAAATAGATAAACGTGTATTGATAAGCAAATGAACAGATCGTTAATTATTATTAATTAACTAATATCGTTATAAAATATTTAAAAGCATTTAATCAAGAATTTATAAATATAAAAATAAAGTTTTAAATAGATTAGGTTGAATGATTAAATTAGATTAGGTTTCAAAATTGTCAAGTATCATTATTATAATATTAAATATTAAATTGAAAAAATTAATTAAGTTAATCAATCACAGAAAAATAAAGAAAGACTTAAAAAAATCTGAAAAAAAGAAAAATAGAATGCGGAATAAAGAAAGAGTCTTAAACCTTCTTTTTGTTTCAAATTTCATATATATATATATATATATATATATATATAATTAGTAATGATATTTTATTATTATAATATATTTATTTTATTTAAATTTGTTGCTCTATTTATCTAGAATATATATTTTTTATTTTTTTTTCTTCTTAGAGTATATTTAAAATAAATATTATATGCATTTTTAATATAAAACTCTAATTGTGATAAATTTTTTCTAACTACATTTATTTTAAAGCTATATTTGAAATTTTTTATATATTATTCAAATCACAGTTAAATTCAATTAATCTTTTTTGAAAGTAAAAATAAATTCAATTAATCTAAACTATATTACAAATGTTTTAACTTTGAAACTACTCAGTGAATTACAATTTAAAAATTTAAGATAAAATAAAATATATTATCAAACTGAAAAACATATATATTCCAACCATAGTTGATTAAAAACTATATTTAAATATTTTTATATATATTATATCATTCATTATATTTACTAAATGATTTATTATGTAAAATGTTCATTTAAATTAATTTTAAATGACTTAAATTGGAATCAAAACATTTAATTTTTTATTTAATCAAATTTTTATTATTAATTTTTATTATTAATAATTTCAAGTGATGATAAATATATTGATAATAAATAATTATTTATTATTTACTGATTGTAATAATTATTTATGTAAATTAATTACAACTAATAGAAAATTAAAAGATGCAATGGTTCTATGGTTATATATTTGTGCTATACATAGATAATTTAATATTAATTTTAATATTTAATTTAAATTCTTATATCTCAAATAAAGCATCACATAAATTTACGATCCTCCTTTATATATATAATGATAATAATAATTATGATCATTAAATTTTAAACGTTTAAAGAAGAAAAATAGGAAGATTAAGATTATTGAATTTGAAAAATTAATTTTGCAACATTTAAGAAAAGTGTAATAATGATTATTAAATTTAAAAAATTTAAATTGAAAAGTTGAAGGAAGGCGTAATAATGGTTCTTAAATTTAAAAATTTAAATTTGAAAATTTAAATTAAAAAGGAGTAATTAAATTGTATGTAAATATAATACCCCGAAATTTTTATTTCGAAACATTCTCATTTAAATTTAAATTGTAAATTATTAGCCAATAATATTACGCCACGTAATATTATGGGAATCAAAAATCATTTTGGTTCGCCCGAAAATTTATTGAATAACCGTTAATTGAATAAAATCGGACCAATATTTCTTCAATTGGACCGAATTAATTTAAATTAGACCCGAATCGGATATTTTTGAAAAACACTGTGCGTCACTATTCTTTTCTCCCCGGCAACTATAATACCCTGAAATTTTTATTTCGAAACATTCTCATTTAAATTTAAATTGTAAATTATTAGCCAATAATATTACGCCACGTAATATTATGGGAATCGAAAATCAATTTGGTTCGCCCGAAAATTTATTGAATAACCATTAATCGATTAAAATCGGACCAATATTTCTTTAATTGGACCGAATTAATTTAAATTAGACCCGAATCGGATCTTTTTGAAAAACACTGTGCGTCACTATTCTTTTCTCCCCGGCAACTT